>JAHQIV010001356.1:0-12181 GCA_030463285.1 Phytophthora europaea
CAGGCGCTTCTTGAGGTGCAAGCGCGGTCTCCGTCCGAGCGGTACAAGCGCCGCTACCTCGCGCCAAGCGTCGGCCAGCGTCCAGCCCCAGCGTTCTTGGGCTCGTACCGTCGCTCCCAGGACCTTCTCGGCACTGTCAAGTCCCCAGCAGCACGCGCCTCCTCTCTACCGTCCAGACGCGAGTTCTCCGAGCCTCTAGTGACCTCCACAGCCAGTTGTAGCCTTGTGTGCTCGTATTATTGCGACGCTCAGCCTGTAGTAAGGGACGGGAGACGCTGCAATCAATTGCACACATGGAGGAGAGCGACGTGTACGCGCGCGAGGAGGGCGACCGCCCCATGGAGCACTCGCCCCGCGGGCGCTACAT
This sequence comes from Phytophthora europaea, assembly GCA_030463285.1. Lineage (NCBI taxonomy): Eukaryota > Oomycota > Peronosporomycetes > Peronosporales > Peronosporaceae > Phytophthora > Phytophthora europaea. The sequence continues at coordinate 368 of JAHQIV010001356.1, forward strand.
CCGCTTCGACATCCGGCTGGGCACGGGCGCCTACAAGTCCGTTTACAAGGCGTACGACACGGACCAGGGCATCGACGTGGCGTGGAACGCCATCGACATCGGGCTGCTCCCCACGACGGAGAAGACGCGCATCATCCAGGAGGTGCAGCTGCTGCAGAAGCTCGAGCACAAGAACATCATCAACTTCTACGGCAGCTGGTTCTCCAAGGAGAAGAACCAGGTCGTGTTCATCACGGAGATCATGACGTCGGGCACGCTCAAGTCGTACATCAAGCGCGTGCAGTTCATCAAGTGGAAGATCATCAAGCGCTGGTGCATCCAGATCCTCGAGGGGCTCCACTACCTGCACAGCCAGAACCCGCCCGTCATCCATCGAGATCTCAAGTGCGACAACATCTTTGTGAACGGCAACACGGGCGACCTCCGCATCGGAGACCTGGGTCTGTCGACGCAGCTGGCGGTGGACAAACGCTCCAAGGCGCAGAGCGTGCTCGGGACGCCCGAGTTCATGGCCCCGGAGCTCTACGACGAGAGCTACGACGAGAAGGTGGACATCTACGCCTTCGGAATGTGCGTGCTGGAGATGGTGACCAAGGAGGTGCCGTACTCGGAATGTATCAACCCGGCGCAGATCTACAAGAAGGTGACGGCGGGGATCCGGCCCAAGGGCTTGCAGCGCGTGGTCAGTCAGGCGGCGCGGGATTTCATCGAGCTGTGTTTGTCGCGCGGAAATGGCCTCGTGGACGTGACTGCTCAGTACTTGCTGGATCACCCCTTCCTCAAGGTTCAAGACGATGACAATGACATGGTGGAGTGCTTGGATGAAGACGAGCTGGAGCGTGAAACGAAGGAGGAGCAGCAGCGGTTGGAGAGGGTTGCTGAGGAGTCTTTCTCGGTAGAGTTCAACATGGAGAGTGGGTCGAAGGTTGAGGCCAGCGAGCGCCGTAAGCAGTTCCCTTCCTTATCGTTGGAGCCGGAAGAGATGTCAGCAGCGTCCTCTAACAGCGGCAGTGCGCCAGGTAGTGCTGGAAGTGCGTCAGCACCTTCCCCAGATGCAGCAGCGGAGGAGAAGACGGCCGGCACGCATCGGTTGATTCAGGTCCCTCCTGTTGGGCCACCTCGTGACAGTATTACTCAGCCACCCTCTCCATCCGCCGAACCAACACCGACACCGACACTGGTCCCAACGCCGTCGGCGGCAGCATTAGTAGTAGCAGCAGCGGGTGCAGCATCAACAACGCCACAAGCGCCGGTTCCTCCGACAGAAGCGGCTCTCACTATGGCACATTCGCCCTCTCAGCCTGTTATCAGTGAAATGGTTAGTGTGGATGAACCGCTGTCATCGGGCAAGAAGAGCGCTGATTCGCATGTGGACCAGTTCCTCGCTACACTGCCTGGTACGGAGAGTGCAATCCAAAACACGCGAATAAACATCATGGGTGGAAGAGGTCAACGACTGGATTTGGAGAACGACGTAACACCGGAATATGCTGAAAGTCCTGCGGAATCGCCCGTGGCCAACGGGAAGCAAACACCGGAGCACTCTCAATCTTTTGCTGGAGAGTCTTCAGTGGTACCGGTAGATGTGCCGAAGGTAGAACCGCCTAATTCAGCGCCGGGGCTTTTGACGCCGTCACAGGATCCTCAAGCTCATATTCCAGCGATGCAGCTTCCTGAACGTGACGTGCAGCCTCAAGCAAACCTCGTCCGCCGTGCGAGTATTCATGGGGCGGCTGATGTAGCTGCAGCTGTGGCTGCTGCTAATGCTGTTGCGGAAAGTGCTCCTGTGGCCAGTCAGCCGTCACCTCCACCCCCTCCTCCCCAGGTGCCCCAGCAGACGGCTAGTAATGCGACTGCACGAAAGCGAGTAAAGCGACATGAGATTAAGGCCGCCAAAGACCCGGACAATGAGCACAGCATCCTACTGAATCTGCGCATCATGATCGACGGCAAATCAAAGGAAATCAAATTTCCGTTTAACTTGTTTGCTGATAGCACGCATGAAGTTGCGTGTGAATTGGCTGTGGACGTGGGAATTCTCGAGCCAGACCTTGAAGACATTGCCGACTCTATCCGCTTCCTTGTCACGGAGGGCAAGATCAACAACCTTTCAGACGTGCAAGAAGATGTATGGGAGGAAGCGCCGGAGCCGCATTCGTTTTCGTCCAAGCCGTTTCCTAATGTGTCCAAGATGTCGTTCGTGCATATACCGCCGCCTGGATCGTATCAACAGCAAGCTTATCTAATGGGTGCAGCGGCATTGGAGCGTACTGCGAGTGCGTCGAGCAACTCCGCTGCAGGAGTCCCGGGATCTGTGCTTCAGAGCGTGCTCGGGTCAAGTGGCGCGGCAGGAGCTACCACGGGGACATCTGCCGTGCCAATGACAGCTCAGGAACAATTGAAACCTGCTGGTCTCAATGACCCTTCGTCCACGCTAATGGTTCTGGAAGGGGGTGTTTCTGTCCCCCCACTGAGTACTAGTAGTAGTACCAGTGCGCTGCCATCGTTCTCTGGGTCTGAAGTAGGTCGCTCACCGCCTCGCCCCAATCTTCCGCACGCTGGAAGTGAGTCGACTCTCACGAAGGAGGCGTTGCTTAATATCTTGGAGATGCGGGCACGTGGAGTATCGATGGGCTCGATTGCCGATCCTAGCTACGTTCAGCAAATTCATCAGCTTGAAGACCGGTTGAAAATCGCACGGACTTCGTTTGACGAGCGGGAGTCATCACTGGAAGCTGCAATCCGTAGCGAGGAAGAGAAGCACCAGCGTGAAATCGAGCGCTTTCGCAAGAAAATGGAGGAATTCGACAAGCAGCGTGCTGCCATCGCTCGGCAGCAAAATGGTGGTGAAAGCGCCGTTTTCAGCGAGGCTAATGGCTCATCGACCGCATTGGACGAAAGCCTTCGATTGCTTGCTCAGGGCGAATCGTTGGTGAACACGAACGTGCAGAACCCCTCTTCAATGCTTGTGGAGTTTGACAATGACGTGGGGCTCCCAGTCGATGGATCTGACGAGGAGCCTTCACCGCCGCCTTCGGGAACGGCAACGGTGCCAGTGCCTGCCAGCTCAGGTACTGAAGCTGTAGCGGCGCCTGCCCCAGTGCCTGTAGACGAGCTGATTCCCGAAAGCTATTTGCAATCAGCGGCACCACCGACAGCAGTAAGTGACACGACGACGATGACAGCGACAGCACCAACACCAGCAGCGGCTAGTCAAGCGCCGACTGGGCAGTCGTAGTAGAGAACGTGCAGCTGTGTGCTAGTGCAGGTTGGTCGTCTCGTGATGCTGTCAAGTGCTTGCTTAGATTATTCGGCTCAGACGTGTGAAGTCATCACAAGCGCAATAGTGCTAGCCGCAAGCTCGCCACGACCCGGTTCGAAGGGTATTAGCGGGGTCATAGCGAGGTGAAGAGAGATGGCGAAACAGGAATGAGGGATTCGTCGTGTTATTTTGATGGGAGGGACAGCTTTGGTGGATGTGAAAAATATGAATTGGCAGCCCGACTCGGACGTTTTTGCAAACGTTTGCCTGTCCTGGTTTCGATGCGAGAAGCACCTCAGTAAAATCGCTTCGCCATGTTCACCCGCGACCAATACATAGAAATATGCGCGATGCATATGCATTTTTGATTTTGATTCATGGAGTTGAGTTGAGCCGACAGTTTCTCACCTTGTATCCCATATTTTTAGTTGTGCACTGGAGTTGTGAGCAATGCGCGGTACGTGGGTTCGCTTCGTGGTGCTTGCAGCTTCGAGCTTTGTAGCGTTGGTGGCTGCTACTTCGGTCAAGGTGCGCATCATTAGATACCAACTAACTCTTGATTCTTGTCGGGATTTCTTGTTGACTTTTTGAGACTGGTTTTGGCAGGCCACGAATGGAATCTACGGTGCGATTCAGTCTCTAGATGCGTCGACAACGGTCAAAGTTCTGCTGCAGCAGTGCTACGCCGGGTTCGCTCTCAATGGCTGCACGGACTTGAACGCGAGTGCTGGTTTCCACAAGGATCACTCGTTCGAGACCCAGTTTACAGATCCGAGTCTGATGAGACGTCAGTACTGCCTCCAATGCTGCTCCACGCCTGTGCCTCTTACAGGGGCCGACGAGACGTGGAATTTGTCGTGTCCGCTGAACGATCTTCAGCGGCTCAGTGTGAGCAAAGGTCGACGAACGTATCGATTCGCTCGGCGCAATACTCTCGACGACGAAACGATCATCGAGTGCCCCATGCCGATGCGAAACTTGTCAACGTATTTGAGCGGGTACACACTGGAACTCGTCGTTATCGAACGTTCATCAAATTTCGGAGCGGAGTACTGGCGTAGCGTTGTGGACTGCTCGGTGACCATAACGGAGAGTGAGGATCCTCCTGATACATTCAGTGAGGTGCTGCATTTGCGGTCAGTGCCCACCGCGCAAGATCGACCTACGGCGTGGATTGTGCCGACCGTACTTGCATGCCTCACTGTGGCAGGATTTATGGCTGTGCCGTTGTACAAAGGCAAGTTTCGAGGACAGCGGTGTCTGCACTGCGGATCATGGATGGTTGTGCTTAATGGGCTGTGCTCGGTCTGCATCGTTATCAGCTGCAGTATTCACCCGCCACCAGCCAAAATCTACGTCACCAACGGCAAGCCCTTCGCCCACAGTGTTAGCCAACAGCCCGATAAGTCAAACGCACCTGAAAAGGAGCCCGTGATATCTTGGCACAAGATTTTGCTTTCAGCCAAGGCAAAGCTTAAGAAACCTGTCGGTTCAAACACAACAACTGCACTTGCATGAAGTTCAAACTGGTACAAAGTTACCAGCTCGCGCAGTTGCATTTGTTCATCAGCACTCAGAATTTTGGATGGCGAGTACCACTTACATGCGCCCTCGCCTCGCCTTTGTCGTCGGTGTAGCGTCAATTTGATCGAGCTCCGGCAGCAGTTCCTCCAACTTTTTCCGGTACTCGAAGTCTTGAGCGATAGGGTTACGCTCCAGGTAGAGCGTGCGCAGTCCAGCAAGCGGTACCAGGTGCTCAACATCAGCGAAATGTGCGACCTGGTTGTCGTTCAGCCAAAAATCCTCCAGCAGCGTGAGAGGCGCCAATCCTGTCGGGATAGCAGAGATGCGATTTCCAGCCAGATCCACCGTCGTCAAGTTCGTCTATGTCAAACGCAAACAAGATAAATAACTCATCAGCTAGCTCCACAAATGAAACCTTCCCAACTCAATCCACAACGCATCCTACCAGGTGATCCACGTTCTCGATCTTCTCAATGGCATTGTGACTCAAATACAGCTCCTCCAGCGCCACGTTGTTCTCCAGTCCCTTGATCGTCACCACGCGGTTGCTCTGCACGCTGATGATCTTCAGCTTGGTGAGCTTCTCCAGTCCTTGGATAGCCGTGATCTTGTTCTTCCCCAGCCAGAGCTGCTCCAGCTGCGACAGTCCGTCCAGCCCTTCAATGGTACGCAAGCGGTTGGCTCCAAGGTCCAGTTTCTTGAGCGTCTGGAGGCTCTGGACGCCCGAGATCTTCTTGAGCTTGTTGTTAGCCACGTAGAGCTCCTCCAGCTGCGTCAAGTGGCTCAGGTCCGGGACCACGCGGATCTCGTTGAACGACAGATCCAGCACCTTGAGGTGCACGAGGCTCTGCAGGCCCTCGATGGCCTCGATCTGGTTGTCGTACAGCTCCAGGTGCTCCAGGCGCGTCAGAGTCGCCACGCTCGCCATGGAGCGCAGCAGGTTCGAGCGCACGTGCAGCCGCTGCAGCCCCGCGAGCTTCTCGAGTGCGTCTAGGTGCGTGACCTTCACCCCCGCCGTCCCCACGTAGTAGAGCTCGTCGTCCTCGATGGCGTCCAGGTCCACGCAGCTGGAGAGAGTTGCAACGGGTCGCTCTTCTTCCTCTTCCTCTGCGTCTTCCTCAGCGTCTTGAGCTTCGCCTTCACCGCCTTCTTGCTTGGACTCTGAGGTTTTGCTCTTCTTCTTCTGGGCGGCGTCGCGCTGCTGCTGGCGCGCGTCCACTGCCGCCTGCAGCGCGTCCGTGTTCACCTGCTTGGTCGGCGTCATGTTGCTCTAATGTCGCTGCCACTAATGATGTTCTTCGCGCGGGGGAAAGTGAGTGATGTGGTACACATAATAATTATTACACTGCGTTATGTAAACTCGAACAGGAAATTGTTATCTTAACAAACCGTTTATTATGTTCTAAGAGTTATCTAAACCATATATTGTCAGACAGTTGTACAAGATATGGCGTGCATATTGTATTTCGCGGTATTACCGAGGGGAGCTGTGAAAATGTATAGATAGTGCCCTCTGGCAAGAAGCCAATTACCGCCGCCGCGTAACAGCCTGCTGCGACCATGGAGGGGATGCTCAACTACTTCGTGCCGGAGGACGGGGACTCGTCCGACCACCTGAACGTCGCTCCGCTGCCGCGCGTGGAGCAGCTGCGGCTGCAGCACGTGAAGAAAGTGCGTGGGTCACCGCTCTCCGGAGCTTTGGGGGAGGCTAACGACTTTTTGCTCTTATTTCGTGTGTCCAGAGCTTCCCTCTGCCCGGCGACTTCCACTTCCGCTTCAAGACGGCGTTCGAGGGCACTTACGGTGGGGCGATTAGGGTCAAAGTGTACCTACCTACACTTGGAGAGCAAATAAGAGAGCTGACCACCTATTATCTGTGGCTCTGTAGTGTGGCTGGACGTCGTGAACGACGCGGACCCCGTGCCGGACTTCAACGGCCTCGTCGTCTGCAAGATCTCGCGAGTGCAGCGCGAGAGCTCGACGCGTCCCCCGGAGCGGACGGAGACCCCCAAGGCCCAAGTGGAGGCGCCAGATCTCATTGAGACGTCCGAGCCGCCGCCGTCGCCTGGTACAGTGACAACGGGACTGCAATAGTTGATCAGATCTCACTAATGTGGTGTTGGGGTTCTAATCACGTGCTGCAGCTAAGCGGGAGGAGCCTCCAGTGGCGCAGAAGACTTTCAACAATGACCTCGTTGGTCTGGTGAGTGCAGTTTATTCGCTTGAAGAGTTGACAGCTGTAAAGCTTACACAAGTTGTGTATGTTCGTTGTAGTTGTCAGACCCGGTGCCTTCGCAGGCCCCACAGGTGCCTTCGGCCCCGTCTCCAGTCCCGCAGGTAAGATTTTGTGCTTTGACGGCCGTGTTCTTGCATTTGTATACTGATGTTTGTTTGTTGTTTTCTTAGCAGCCGAGTCCAGCTCCGTTCGATGTCTTTGCCGGTAACAATACTGCCCACATGCGGCCGACGCCTATCGCTGCCAACATGGGGGCAAACAACGGACCCCGAGGCTTGTCGCCGACTACAAACCATGCTGGAGCGTACGGTGCTCAAGGAGGCTTCAACCCCTTGGGCTCTGGAGGCCCGACGCCCATGGCGCCTCGAGGTCCTAGCGGCATGAACATTAGTCAGATGCACATGGGCATGGGTCAGCCGCAGGGCGGCATGCAGCAGCAGCAGCAGCAGAATAGCTTCCAGGGCCTCCAGTGGCAAGGAATGGGCCAACAGCCGCCGCAACAGCAAAGGAACCCGAACTCGAGGCAGTGGTAACCGCGAGACCAAGCGAGCACACGGTACGAACACCGAGAGATGGAGGCACAAATATCGATGCCAAAATATATTGAAAATTTCCCCATACTTCGAAGTACGCTACGTGCTCGGCCCCCGGTTTTCGCTGCAACGTCAAAAGTCTGTGTTGTGCCCTTCACTGGGATATTCATGCAACCACTTCACCACATCGAAATGCCCATTGCCTGCAACATTGCTCCTAGCTTCTACCCTACATTCCCCGTCTAATTTTCATCAGTGTGGCTTCGTTCAATAATGCCGTCGGCAATAGCAGCACATACTACGTAGTACAGATACCGCTCACGTTCTCGAACACACGGTCAAGTAATATCCTCGCATAAATGCTTCATTTGACGTATCCGTTTCAAAAGGGTACCGCTCATGCCCACCTTCCTCTCAAAACTCCGCCCAAATTCAAACCCGCGGCCACGAAAGCAAAAAGCAAGGCTATACGAGAGTGTTGGTAAACAAGAAAAATGAGACCATGTGCATTGTTTCAGTATGCTCGGTGTCGTGTTTGCTGGACAACAGGCCCATGTCTCGGCTTGAACCTTATTTTAATCGATACCAGCAAATCATTCACCGCAGCATCCCATTTCCTTTGTACAGTCTATGACCTCCATGAACTTGCAGAAAGGGTGCTGTTCGAGAACGTGAGCGGTATCTGTAGTATGTACTATTTTTTAATGCATCAAGGCGGTGCGAACACCGAACGTTAGAAACTCAAAAGAGACACACACATACGTTAGTCAACTCCCCAGGCTTCCAAACATTCGCGTGGTGTTATAATAATATAAAATAGGATAAATATATATTATATGCATAATAATATTATTACATACTATTAGCCTCAGCGCAATATGGGTACATTTTCTTCCCGCTCTAATACTGTCCAGCTGTTCAATATACTCTCCTTCAATATGAGTGCTCGTTACAGCAAACAACCCTTCATCCGTAAAGTATCTTGAACGGTTCCTCAACAGTCTCCTCCCAGTCGGAGTAATCGGCGTCGAGTCTCCTCTACCTCCTCGCAGCCATGGCGATCGAGCCTTCACGCTACGGCCCGGACTTCCACTGCGTCACCGTCTCTCGAGACGTGTTCGAAGTCCGCTCGCACTACGTGAATCTGCGTCCAGTGGGCGGCGGCTCCTACGGCATCGTGTGCTCCGCCGAAGACACGGTACCAGTGCACCATCAGCCTCCATCCAGCACGTCTAGCATTGCACCACTAAATATCGCTACGACTATTGTGTATTGGTGCAGTTGAGGGGCCGCAAAGTGGCCATCAAGAAGATCACAGACGTGTTCGACGATCTCACGGATGCCAAACGGATCTTGCGGGAGATGAAGCTGCTCCGACACCTCGGAGTGCACGAAAACATCATCAACGTAGGGACTGGTAGACGCGGCAGAGCAGGAGGCTGTAAATGTTACGAGGTGGGGTGCTATTTTACTGATGGGGGGGATGTTGACTTGACCTCGTTGCAGATTCTGGACGTGATCTTGATCCCGCCCAATGTCATGGACTTCCACGACATCTACATCGTCACGGACCTCATGGAGAGCGACTTGGAGCGCATAATCAGCTCGTCGCAGCCGCTGTCGGACGCGCACTTCCAGTACTTCTTGTACCAGATCTTGCGCGGCATGAAGTTCGTGCACTCGGGGAACGTGCTCCATCGGGACCTCAAGCCGTCGAATCTGCTCGTGAACTCCAACTGCGACTTGTCCATTTGTGACTTTGGGCTGGCGCGCGGCGTGGAAACGGCTCATAACGAAGACCTGACGGAGTACGTCGTCACACGCTGGTATCGAGCGCCGGAGCTGCTGACCGACTGCCAGAGCTACAACGATGCAGTGGACGTGTGGGCCGTCGGGTGTATTTTCGCCGAAATGCTGCGTCGTCGGCCGTTCTTCACAGGGCGGGACCCGTCCGACCAACTGCACATGATCATCCGCGTGCTAGGGTCACCTACAGAAGAAGAAATGAGCTTCGTGCCGCATGAAGCTGCCAGACGAGCTATTCTGCAACATGGATTCTACCCGAAGGTACGTCGGAGCTCCTCACATCTCGATGGTTGACCATTGGTCTTTGTTGTTGACTGAATACGCGCCCACTATTAGCGCCCGTTGATCGAGTTCTTCCCGGATGCAAACCCCCTCGCCGTGGACTTGCTCGCTCAGATGCTCAAGTTCAATCCAGCTGAGCGCATTTCAGTGGTTCAGGCACTCGCACATCCGTACTTGGCGCAGCTTCAGAACCCGGTACGAGATCGATTCTCTTTTTTTGCTGAATGCGAAACTTGGCTAACTTACTCGTTGTTCGTGTGCGATTGATTCATCAGTCCGACGAGCCCGTGTGCGCCGAGCCCTTCAACTTCGACTTCGAGCGCGAGTCACTTGATTTGGGCGTGGAGATGCCCAAGGAGGACCTACAGCGATTGGTCTTCCAGGAGTGCATGTCGATCCACCAGTTAGAAGCGCACCACATGCAGTAAGAGCGGTCGATCGAACCCATCGCTTGCCGAACGAAGGCTGAACACCATCGAGCCAACTAACTGCGAGGACAACCTGCCCATAGGTGCTGTTGCGAGCAGCGCCACTATGTAGTTCATGTACTAAGGCCAATACCTCGTGCTTCTCTTACACGGAAGGCTGTACAGTACAGTACTGGGATACGTTACGGTCTTGTCTGTCAGACATTGTCTGACAGACTCAGACAATGACTCTGAGCAGGGTGATGTGTGGAATGAGCGGGGTGAAATTTGAATCCAGTCGTCAAGGACCTTGACTCAAGGTCCTGAGGACCATTGGCAAGCCTCCAGCGCCACGTGCATCACCAGAAAATAGTAGGAACACACGACCATTCCAGTGGTTCCACACAGAGGGGTGGGCGACATCAATATAGACTAGGCAAGGCGTGCGGTTGCGAGGTGCGTAGCCGCAGCAAACCCGCGCGGGGTGCCCGCGAAGCAGAGCCGCGCGGTATTTGCGAAGGCGGGCCCAGCGCCGAGCATTCCAGCGAGCCGCGCACTGTACTGGGTTGAACATACAATCTATAAATCGCGAGCGAAGCGAACAGCGGGGATGCCCAGTCAACTGGCCCCTGGTCCCTTTTATGAATGCACGTCATCCCTCCCAGTCACCACAGTTCATCGAAGTCAAAAGGATTTGTAGGATTGTTTGTGTGATACTACGGCATGCACGGGTGTTTTGCCTGTTCTGTCGTGCATAACAGCGAATGGTCCCTCGAGAGGGACCATTCGTTGCCAGCTAGGCGGGTTGACTGATACTGTACATGTACAGAGCCGTCGATTCTGGTGAGACTTTCACACGATTGCAGCGGGCCCGCGAGCATCTTCAAATCCCCGCTACAGTCCCACGCATGACCGGCATCATCGACAGCGTGCGGATGGCCCGAATGAGCAGCACTGTTCGAGCAAGTTGCTTGAATCCGGCCGCGGGAGACTGCAGTGATGCTGTGTGCACATCAATGGAGGAGGAGGCGCTGCTGTTCCTCGTGCTCGGTGGCCAACCGCTTGGACCGCAGCACGCCATTCCCGTTGACCGGCCATCGACTTCATGGCAAGTTCCAGCTTGACTCATCTGCTTGGTCCGCGTCTTTGGGGCGGCATTGCCACGGAGACCAGGATCAATCGGCAACTCGATGGTGTCGGTCGGCGTGGCTGCGAGGCTGCAGCGCTCTTGATCATAGGATAGCAGCGTGTTGTATTTCGGTGCGGCGATCGATGCACCGAAAGCAACAGATGCCGATGCTTTTGCTCTTGACATGTCCGACATGACTCATGTCAGACACCGTGTCAGACCCCATAGGATTTGCTAAGGCTCGATCACCGAGGAAGCTTAGACACCTGCGAGGTCTGCGGCGACGATCACGAGCACGAAGCAGCATGACAAGAGACCGATGCGTATCGACACTTTGGCATCCGCCTATATGTACACTTGTGGTTTAATGTGGACAGAGAGCGATGAACTTGATGGGCTCGTGACTCGAGGCGCTGCGTTCTCGCAGCCGAGTGACCTCTGGGAACTTGCTAACTTACTTAACTTGAGCCGGCCAAAGACATGGCGTACATGGAGTTGGCGTGCGACCGGCAAAGCCCTTTCTTCTTGACGTGCTTGGTGCAGTCGGGCACGCGGCACTTGCGCTTGCCGCCGTGGGCGGTGCACAGGTCCTGCCGCACGACGCCCTTCTGGCAACCCTTGACGCTGCAGCGCCG
>JAHQIV010001357.1:0-12181 GCA_030463285.1 Phytophthora europaea
AGAGTTGGGAGCTGGAGTTTGCGAGGGTTGTTGACTGCGTGGCGGATGACGTTAAGCTATACCTAGTACACGAGACTAATACTTACCCCCGAAATGCCATGAGAATTATCAACCAACATCTTGTTCTCTGTCGATACGCGTCGTGGATGCTGGTGCTAGAGGTGAGGACGACCGAATCTCTTATGGACCCTGTCACTGTTTGAACGGAACTGGTCGGGGGGGGGGGGTCAGTACAGTACCATCAAACTTCTGAACCAGTAAACTTCAGAAGCAACCTGACACCTGCAACTGAGACGATTTCTTAGAGCCTGGAATCCAGGCTGGATGCCACTTGTCGATCCTAGCCTCTCCGGCCGGGAACATTGACGTCGACAGAGGCACTGATTTACCCGCCAGCTGCACTGCAGCCTGCAATCCGCCGGGGATTCCCCGCGCCAACTTGAAATCATGCTTTGAGGAATCGCCGAAGACGCGACATTGCGTGACACGATCTGTAATTGGCCCCTCTGCGTCGATGGCACCTGCCTGCAGGCTGACGTTGGAAATTCAGCAGCACGAACACCTTTGATGTGCAGAGAGAATTTTTAATCGGAATAAGGCCATGCTGAGACTGCCTCGTTCTGCTCGAGAAACTGACGAGACCATGGCAAGCGAATGTAAAATAGTTCGCCTATTTCTACAAGGAGCTTTGCCTTGCACAAGCTGAGCTACTATCGTTGCATGTGCTGCCAAAATGAGCCTTACTTTGGTATTTGCTCTTGCATGCTTTCCATCGGGACTTGTGCATTGCATCCTGATTTATACGTACCGGTACATGTAGTCCTGAATCAGGACTTTTGATCATGGGCTTTGTAGGGAACCCAGACTGGTTGGGATGGCTTGGTCCCTCGCTTGGTGAATCTCGCCATGCCATGAATCACTTCTCAACTTGCAGCGCGATTGCAACAACATCCTTTCCAGAAGACCACTCAAGATCATGAACATCAAGGGACTTTTCGCGATTGCAGTTGTGGCCCTCGCCGGCCTGGTGAGTGCCGAAGCAGACAACCATGTCGCTCGTGAGCTGCAGGTCGCCGACTTCAGCACGAAGCTGTTGAACGCCATTAACGCCAAGCGCTCTCAGAAGGGCCTCGCTGCGGTTTGCATCAACACCAAGCTGGCGGCTGCTGCCCAGGACCTAGCGGATGACAACGCTAAGAACAACAAGGTCAGCACCAAGGGATCCGACGGCTCAACTCCTACCACGCGCTACGACGACGAGGACATCGAGACCACCCAATCTGCCGAGCTTGTGGCCGCCGGTCAGTCCAGCGTGGACGCCGTGGTGGCGACGTGGACCAAGTCCTCGAGCGCGTACCTGTACAGCGACTTCAAGTTCATTGGTCCTGGCTACGCTTTCGACAAGACCAAGCAGTACAAGCACTACTGGGTGCTCGACTTTGCCAACGCGGACGGCGAGTCCTGCGCATAGACTTTCCTATCTCCGCGTGATGTTAGGAGGAAAAACACACACACACACAAACATTATCACTGTAATGCACACAAACTCACACTTGTAGCTTCATTTGCAGCATTGCGATTCCACCTGCAACCTTCGCGCAAAAGCTCCATGGCCTCGTAACGCCATGAGCACTGGACGTTCCCCACCGAGGTCCACATGGCGATCTTTGTGCAGTGGACGGATCGTCGACTCGAACGGCCACGCCATGTTACACACGCTTCAAAGATACCCCGGCTGATTTGCCTCGTCACTTGACGGTGAAGGGGCACATGACGGCACAAGACAGCCAGACCATGTTGGATAGCCCTGGCGTGTCCAAGGCAGCGCAGCACTCCCGACAACGCGTGCGCCTAAGCGCAGCCTTCACCTCTGTTGGGTGTGCAGCTTATTATGCATGAAACGCATTGCCCGCGTCGTAAAGGAGACGCGTGCCTGGGCTTCGTGACGCCGGAAAACCCGAGCCAAAACAACTTGCGCAGCGTAGATCAACTCATGGCGCATGCACCCTGACGATCATATCCCCATCTGCACTCAATTCTGGTGATCATAAGCTTTGCTCGGAGTGTGGGCGCGTTTCTCGACTGCTTCTACATGTAGGGCTCCAGTGGATAGCTTCCGAGCTACTCACGATGCCCCTCGAAAAAATCTTCGGACTCCTCAGTTCATTCTACAAATTACAGTGCAATACCAAGACCCCCCACTCCAAGCGAAGTACAAGAACAACCATGCAGAGATTCCTCGCCCTCGCCCTCGTCGCTCTCGTCGGCTCGGCCAACGCCTTGGAAGTCTCACGTGAGCTCCAGGTCGCTGACTTCAGCACCAAGATGCTGAACGCCGTCAACGTCAAGCGCGCCGAGAAGAACCTGACCGCAGTCTGCATCAACTCGAAGCTTGCGGCGGCTGCCCAGGTCCACGCTGAGGACATGGCCGCCAAGAACTTCATCGGCACGTCGGGTTCGGACGGCGCCACCCAGATGGACCGCCTCGAGGCGCAGAACTTGACCGTCACGGCTGCCGCTGAGCTCGTTGGCGCCGGCTACACCACGGTGGACGGTATGGTTGCGGCTTGGCTCAAGGCGTCGAGCGACTACATCTACGCCGACTACCCGTACATCGGCCCCGGCTACAAGTACGACAAGACCAAGCAGTACAAGCACTACTGGGTGCTCGACCTCTCTGACGGCGAAGGCGAGAGCTGCGCTTAGATCAACAAGCAGACATACATTGAGAAAACAATGGTCTCAGTTAACCGAAGTCCATAACTTCTCATTGTTGCCTTCTCAGTTGATTTGGAATGTACAACTTTTTCCTAGCGTCTTTCGTAGTTGGTGAAGCGCAGCGCTAATAGACCCAGAACACGCAGTATTACGATGATAAGCAGCACCACGCTCATGTTGCGTAAGAACTGATCGTGCCGAGCGCCGAATGTGAACTCCACGTACTCCTTGACATTCGAGAACGTGAGTGTGACTGGGGCGTCGAGCAAATCCTGGCACCCGATGTCGGAATTTCCACTACCGGTAGCTGGGCAATCAGCGAACACGAGCGCAGTGAGGGCGCTAAAGGAATACCGCAGCGGCACAATCTGGTAGAGCCACTTGTATCCGGCAGGGATTGAATGCACTGGCGGATTGAAGCCCATGAAGAGGAAGCTGGCAGTGTTAACCACCACACCTACCACCATCGCCAGCTCTGCTGTCGGTAGTACGTACGCCAGCAACTGGCCCATGTAGACTTGCACAAGCACCAGAAGCGCTGTGTTGACCCAAAACAGTGCCCCCGAGGCGATTCCTCCTGTAAAGCCGACCATGGGGTAGAAGATCACCGAAAAAAGTAGCGTGCTTGCAAACACGTAAGGGATTTCCACGATAGACCCAGCGAGGAAGTACCAAAATGCGCTATACGTCTGACCGGCACGCTCCCGATAGAAAGAAGCTCGATCACCCACCGCAACAGGCAGTACGCCAAAGAATGACACGATCCCATTGAACCCGGTGGCGATAAAAAGCATGCCAACTCCAGCATTCGCGCCTGCGTAAGACCCATAATCCGCCTCGAGAAAAGCAACACCGAAGATCAGCGCCAATATGAGCGAGATGCCCGCACGAGTGATGTTGTACGATGCCGTCCGCCAGTATGATCTGAAGCTGCGTTGCACTAAAAAGCGAAGCTGTACGAGTGCCCCCGCAGCTCGCTTCGTTGCAAACGTCAGTTCAGCTCTGCTTTCGGATGGGCATGCAACACCGGGCTCTCTCATCACAGCGTCTAGTTGTTCTTGTAGCTTGCTAATCTGGAAGATGTCAGCAAAATTGACCGCTGCAGCATTCTCAAAGCTCTTATCGCCGGTGTTAACTCCCGCGCCAATACACTCTAACATCCACGTGGCTGGGTTGACTTCCGGCTGAAGTGGAGAGACGCCTGGGAGCTGCTCGAAGTATTGCACCAGGTCGCGGCACTGTGGACCAACATCACCGAAGAAAACTGTTCGACCACCTCGTTGGAGCAGCATTACGCTGTCAAAGAGCCCGAATACTTCAGCTGACGGCTGGTGAATTGTCGTGAGCACTGTTCGACCCGAACGCGCTACCTTTTGCACACCCTCCATGATGGCCTTCGCCGCGGCTGCATCCAAGCCACTGGTAGGTTCGTCAAGAAACAGGATACTGGGCTGAGCAGCTAGCTCAACACCGACTGTGAGGCGCTTGAGTTGCTCCATTGACGCACCACGAACGATCCGGTCTGCTATGGGGTGTAGATCAAGCAGATCTAGGCACTCACAGACGGTGTCCCTCTTCACGCTGCTCGGAACGTCTGCTGGTTGTCGAAGGAAGGCACTGAAAGTGAGCGCCTCACGGAAGGTAGCGCCTTCGCAATGCACATCCGTTTGTTCGCAGTAACCAGTGCAGCGACGCATTGCCAAGTCACCAGCTTCGTGTCCGTTAAGCAGAATTCGTCCGCGTACAGATCCCCCCGTCTTGCGATGCGCGATGACATCCATCAACGTGGTTTTCCCAGCACCGGAAGATCCCATGAGCGCGGTCATAAATCCTGGTCTCGCAAACCCAGAGACACCCTTCAGAATTTGCAGCATTCCTTGTTCAGCTTTATCTTGACTCGAAGCTTCTCCGCCTTCCTTCTTTAGGTGGCGAGGCATTGGTACCGAATACCAAATGTCCTCAAACGCCAGTGTTACTGGGACAAAGTTGCGTTTGTGATCTTCACCGTCCGAAGGTTGGATCGCAATCTCCACTGATTCCGTTCCTCGCGGGGTTTTAAGCAGTCCGTATGACCCGTCATATGCCTGCTTTGATTTGGCTGAAAACTGTGGTAGTTCACTCTCGCCTTCGACCCCGTCTTCTTGATCGAAATCAGCAGTAAATGCACCGGCGCTAATGTCTTCGGGGCCTTCGAAGCGGTAATGCTCTAAGGCCCACACAGAAAGAATCAAGAAGAGGAGATAGCAAGCCACAATGAAGACCATGCTGAGATCCACGTAGTTTTTGCTTGTTGGTACGCCAAATAACGAAAGGTAATACTCGCCCATGGTGCCACCCGAAAGCTTGCAGTAATCGACATCTTCGTAGACGCAGACATCAAAGTGTGGAGCCCGAAACTGGTTTACAGCCAGTCCACGAATGCTCCACGCCACGGGGCTCGCCCAGTACAACCAGATGAGATAGTCCGGAATCTGGTCTTTCGGGATGGCAAAGCCCGAAAACATCACGAAGAAGAGCACAGACAGCATCGCCATCGGCATTGCCACGTTCATGTTGGGCGTAAGTGCGACCAAGAGGAAGTACCAGGCACCGAAGGCTAAACTGGAAAGGAAGACGATGGCCTCGTAGCGCACGAATAGTTCAGCTTCAGGCACAAAGCCGCACAGCCAGTAAATAAGCGATCCGAAGACAAGCGTCTCGAACAGCGCCACTGGTACGTGGCTCAATGTGCTAGCAAGCACAAACGACGATGTCCGATAGAAGTTGGATCGACGCTGGCGGTAGAAGATGTCGCGAGCTTCAAAAAGCGTTGGGATTTGTGCTGCTTGGCCCAGCGACACAAAGAAGATCACTGAAAAGATCACGCCCATGATAACCTGCACGTCGGTGGCATCGAAGTCGTAGAATGTGCTCGCGTACAGTAGCCCCATGATCACCGTCATCACTGCCCGTCCGACCACAAACGCGATATTGCGGCTCAGCACGAGCATTTCACGGCTCACGAGAGTCAATGTACTTGCCACGAAGCTCTGCTGGAATTCAGGAATAGTGTCCATATACTTGTGTGCGCCTTCCACGATGTCTGGATCCACTGGAGTCTCCAACTGCTGCAACTTCCGCTGATGGATCGAAGAACCTGCAAACACTGCACCGAACTGCTTTGCCGTACGAGGCGGTACCTTATCCGACGGGACAGCAATCGTTTGGTACCGAATCTGGTCATCAGTGCCCAGATCCATCAAGAAGTCCGCGAAGTCGCGTCCTGGAGGACAGTAGAAGCCGAGGTCTTCGAAGTAACCTCGCACCTCACTCACTGGGCCGTAGTAAGCTACGCGACCGCCCATCAGCAGCAGTACGTCATCGAACAGCTCAAACACTTCAGGAGCTGGTTGCAGAAGTGCTGCTACAACAGTCTGACCAAATGGCCGAGCTCGGCCGCGCAAACTTGAAACGATGTCGAAGGCTGCCGCACTATCGAGGCCAGTGGTGATACTATCCAAGAACAGCGCCAGCTTAAAGCCGACCAGCATTTCTCCCGTCGTAACGCGCTTACGCTCACCACCGGATACCCCCCGCAGTAAATTGCCGCCAATGATCGTGTCTGCGCAGTGCTGCAGGCCAAGAAGCTCCAACGTTATTTGAGGCAAGTGGCGCAATAACGAGCGTGCAGTAGCCTGCGCCTCCGCGTTGTCCCCCGACCGCGCCGCGTGACCCAAAAGTTCTTCAACATGTTTGCCAAAGTACGCAGTGCTGCACGTGTGTGCAAACTCGTGCGTCTCACGAACCGTGAGAGTAGACAAGTGCAAGTCCTGCTGAGCGACGTAGGCTGCAAACTGCGGTAGGCGGCGAGCCAAAGATTCACGAGACTCATCGTTGTACGTGATGTCACCTTCAACGGTGACATTTTTGCTCTTCAGAGGGAACCGACCCAGAGGGAACCGACCCAGAGGGAACCGACCGCTAAGCAGTTGCAGCAACGACGACTTCCCCGACCCTGGTTGACCCAGTACGAGCGTCATGCTTCCCGGTTTGAAGACGCCCGAGAAGTCTTGAAGAAGGTAGCGCCTTGCCGAATGGTTATCAAGCCCAACCTGCTTCTTCAGGAACGACGGGACGCAGGCACCAAGCGACTTGGCCACAAATCGGTGAAGTACTTTGGGCAATGTCGGAAGCTCCGAGGAAGCTGCACCCGCTGCGTTGTCATGCACCACGGGCGTCTCCACCGAAAGCGAGAGATCGCGCACGCGGATCTCGAGTCGAGGAAGCGACTGCCCCGCAGCAAGGCTGAGCTTGCTCGCCACAAAGCGGTGAAACGCGTCGGGTCCTGCAGCCATGAACGCACTTGCCGACGTGTGCGAGACAACCTCTTCCGACTGCGATGGCAGTCCACCGCCAACCTCCTTGTCGTTTTCTTCTCCAGTTTCCATCACTTTCGCGAAATTGGCTCGTAGAGACTCGTTGGGCTGTCGGGGTGGATGCGAATTCGGAAGTGAACGACGTGCAGGAAAATCGAAAAGCCTAGCAGTCGTGCAAACCGGGCTTCGTGGGTGCAGGGGGATAAAGTCTCCGATAAATGGATCCGTTTAGTCATTTTTGCTTTTGACAAAACAGTCGCATCACCATCACAGTAAGTCGCGTTGTATCTTGCACCGAAAAAAAACTGGACCCCCCCCTCACCACCAGCTATTCATTCACCTGACAAGGGGAGCAATGCAAGGGACGCAAAGAGCGCATTAGAGTAGAAAGTCATTCATTGGGAGCGCGACTCACTTCGTCAGCGCATTATCTGCGCGACAACTCTACGGGGCCTTTTCGCTCGCCTTGTCCTTGGCGGCCTTGTCGGCTGCCGCGTCCTTCTTCTCCTCCTTCTTCTCCGTGAAGCCTACCTCCTCCGACTCTTTGTACTTAATCTTGTTGTTCACGAGGTTGTGCAGCGCGATCGTGCAGCGGATGAGCGAAGACAAGTAGATCACCTGGAGCCAGCAAAACAAACCCCCAGAAATAAAAAACATCAGCACCTCCTAAAAACAACACTAAAAAACAATTCTACGTACGAAATGCATGTCGTTCGTCTTCATGAACATGGAGCGCACGAGCTCGTCCACGTTCAAGTTGGGCAGCAGGTTGAAGATGGTCTGCATGTTGTAGATGATCTGGTGGTTGGGCGGCAGGCGGCCGGCCACCACGTTCTCCAGGTACGTCTTCATCTCCTCTAGCCGCTCCTTGAGTCCGTTGAGCGCCGTCATCTTGTGCTTCACCTGGCCGGCCAGCGAGCTCACGGACGGGTCGTTGATGTCGCGCAGCAGGTGCTCGACGCCGACCTCCTCGGCCTCGTAGGCGCCGACCGTGGACTTGATGTGCTTGAAGACGCGCTTGATGGCCTTGCCGTCCTCCTCCACCTCCTCCACGGAGCCGTAGGCCGTGGTGGGCAGCCCGTCCACGTTGGGGCGCACGTCGCAGATCACTAGCACCGGGTTGGGGCAGTAGCGGCGGAACAGGTCGTCGATGTCCAGGTCGGCCTTGCGGATCTTGGGGCCGGAGCTGTAGAAGCCCACGATCCGCTCCTTGGCGTTGATCTTCTTGAACATCTGGTACATGCTCTCCAGGAAGTCGTGGTCCAGGTACCAGATGCCAGGGTTGCGCAGGTCCTCGTCGAAGGGCACGGCGAACGAGTTGGTGATGTCGCACTTGCCGTGGAAGGTCGAGCCCAGCAGCACCCCCACCACGCGCTTGCTCGTGTCGCGCGCCACGCGGTTGTAGTGGTCTACGATGCTCAGCAGCACCAGCGGGTGCGTTACCACCTCCTCGGGCAGCTGCAGCTTGCTGCGCGTCGTCGTCGTCGTCTCGGCCGCCATCACTACAGCTTCAGATTCGATCTTGTGAGCCAAAAACCGACTTATAAAAAAATCTTCCCCCTCTGAAGTAGCATTAGTAGATGAGGTTTGGTGTGATACACACGATGGTTTGAAGCTTAAGTAACGATAGTGTTAGTACACCACTACATTGAGGATGCCTTCGTCGACGACGGTCCGCGCCATCTACCGCTGCCTGCTGCGTGACGCGCGCGCGCTGCAGCGCACGCCGCACTTCAACATCCGTCGCGAGCTGCAGCTGGAGCAGTGGGGCACCGGCAGCTTCGTGGAGCCGCTGTCCGAGCAGGAGCGGGAGGAGCTGCACACGCAGACACACACGCAGACGCAGGGCCCGAGGGTGCTCACGTCGCTGGAGCAGTTCTACCAGCTGCGAGACAATGCGTTCCGCATGGAGTCGCCCCGCGTGGACGTTACCGAGAGCATCCGCGCGGGATTCCGAGAGAACATGCAGCTGAGCGACCCGAAGGTGGCGACAAGAGTTGAGGTGGAATTTGGGTTGATGCGTGTCAAAAAGAACTGACGATGCGGTTGCCGACAGGTTGTGAGCGTAAAACTGGACGAAGCCATTGAGTAGGTCACGCGGTCTATTGCGGTGTTGGATGTTGGACCGGGTTGTGATGGTTCTCATTGGATTTTGGATGTTGCAGAGCGCTGAGCGAGCTGTCCACGCAACTTCTACTGGCCCAATGCTCGAGTGGTAGGGCTCGTTGACAGAGTTGCTGACATGGTGTGATGTGAGATTGGACGTCTGATCATTGGAGTGCGCGTTGGTTGTTGTGTGGGTATTGCAGTGACTGTGACGAACGGCGTCCGCATTGAGGCGACGAGCCACTACGTGCAGAGCCATAGCAACCCGACCTCCAACACCTACCGCTTCACGTATCGGGTGACCATCACGAACCAAAGTAAGGAGGGAACGGATTCGTGTTGCCTTCTGAAGTTTCGTGCTGTGAATGAGAGTGCGGGTGCTCACGGTGCGACTGCTTTGTGCGTCTCTCTTTGCTGTAGACGAGGAGTGCTCGGTCCAGATTCTAGGTCGCCAATACACGTTTGAGAGCGAGAGGGGTCAGCGGATCGCGCTGGCTCGCAACTCACCAGGAATCGTCGGCGCTACTCCGTTGCTGGCACCTGGCCAGACGTTTGAGTACGCGAGCGGAGTAGACATCGACGCCCCACGAGGATCTGTCACGGGCTGTCTGCATGCGGTGCGCAAGGCGAAGCGCCCGGATGACGGCGAGGACGGAGATCTCTTCGACGCGCTTGTGTCCAAGTTTGCCCTTTTGGCCCCGCACACACTCAGCAAAAGGTGAGCCGGGTGCTGGGGCTCATAGAAGTACGTACGCAGCAAATCGTTTCGCTGGTTGCTTCAGTGCTGCAAAGGTGCGCGCTGCGACTAACCAAACAGAAACACGAACACAATTGATGTAGATCGCCGCATTTTTGCGGCACCTCCAAGTTGCTGTGGTGCCCGCCGCCCGTGAATGCATCGATGAGTCATGTTCATCGCTGTGGCAGCACGATAACGCGAAGTATTTATATGGATCTTGTGCACCAAGCACGCTTTCGACAGGCAATAAAGCTAAGGCACCAAGCACGCTTTCGACAAGCGAAGCCTGGATCTAGACCGCTTACTCGACAAGCGCGTGGTACGTCGGGTAGTACATCTTGGACGCGACGAAGTCCTCGAGAGTCGCGCCGCGGCGGATCGTCGGCCGGAAGCCAGCGACATCCTCGTCGAGCGCGGTCTGGGCGACGGCGGTGGCCACCTTGAGTGACACGTCGCGGATAGTCTCCACGGACGGGAACACTTGGCCGTTCGCAATCTCCTCAGGCGTCATGCACTGCGACAGCGCCTTGGCGGCCGAGTAAAGCATACCATCCGTCACGCGAGTCGCCTGAATCACCGACGACGCGAGACCCACACCCGGGAAGATGAACATGTTGTTGCACTGGCTGATGTTGTACTGAGAACCGTTGTACATGACCGGATCGAACGGACTGCCACTGGCGAACACGCACTTGCCCTTGGTCCACTCGTACGCCTGCTCAGCTGTGCACTCGGCCACAGAGGTCGGGTTCGACAGCGGGAACACGATCGGGTGCTCGGTGTGCTTGGCCATCTCCTCAACAGCCTCCTGCGTGAAGGCACCAGCGGCAGCGCTCAGACCCATGAGCATCGTGGGCTTCACCTGCTTGATCACATCGACGAGGCTCGTCTTGTCAGCGATATCCTTGCGCGAGAAGAATTGCTGGCCCGAGTTCAATGACTCGCGGGAATCGCCCAGCAGTCCATGCTGGTCGAGGATGTAGAATCGTTCACGAGCCTCCTCCGTCGTCATGCCCTCACGGAGCATACCCTGAAGCAGAGTGGTGGCCACACCCAGTCCTGCGCTACCAGCACCGAGAATGACAATGCGCTGGTCCTTCAGCGGGATCTGAACTCGCTCACAAGCGCTCAGAGCACCAGCCAGCACGGTTGCACCCGTACCCTGAATGTCATCGTTGAAGCAGAGCTGCTTCAGGCGGTACGCGTTCAGCACATCCGCCGCGTGCTCGCTCGAGAAGTCCTCGAACTGCACAAGAACTTTGGGCCAACGGTGACGCACAGCACGCATGAACTCGTCCACCATGGACCAGAAGGCCTCTCCGGTGAGACGCGGCTGCTGGACACCGAGGTAGTACGGGTCCTCGAGGAGCTTCTTGTTGTTGGTACCCGTGTCAAGCATGACGGGGAGAACCTTGCGCGGGTCAATGCCACCGGCAGCCGTGTAGAGGGCGAGCTTACCAATAGGGATACCCATACCGTTCGCACCGAGGTCACCCAGACCCAGGATACGGCTGCCGTCGGTGACCACGATCACCTCCACGTCGTCGCAGGGCCAGTTGTGCACCATGGCGCCGAACTGGCTGCGGTCGCGGGTGCTGAAGAACATACCACGCGGGCGGCGGAACAGGTGACCGAACTTTTGGCACACGAGACCGACGGTCGGAGTGTACACGACGGGAGCTGAAGTTGAAGTTGACAGACACAAAAAGTGTCAATCCCATGCTCACTCACGATGCTAGTAACACTGCACAGCAAGCACGCACCCATCTCCTTCATGTGCTTGATCAAGAGACGGAAGAAAAGCGTCTCGTTACGGTCGTGCAGGTCCGTAAGGAAGCGGCTCTTGCTGAGCGGGTCCTTCTCCTCACAGAAGGTGTCGTACAGCTTGGCCAGCTGTGCCTCCACCGTCAGGCGGCGCGGCGGCACCAGACCACGCAGTCCTGAGCATTGCAACAATCATCAACAACAGAGAACCAAGGTCAATAGGCTGCAGTGCATGCCTCATTTCGCAACTCGCGTGGATTCCGTACCGAGGCGGTCGCGCTCGACGTGCGGGAAGCCCGTGCCCTTGTTGTACAGCGGGTCGTGCACGATGTTGAGGCCCTTGAGGCCCGTCTTGATGGGCGGGTTGTACTTCTTGAGCGTCGTGAGGTACGTGTCGAGCGTGTCGTGCTCGGAGCCCGCGGGCTCGCCGCCGTCCATGGCGTCCTCGTCCTCCTCGTGGTCCTGGGTGGAGACGGGCGCCGACAGGAAGCGCGCGTGC
>JAHQIV010001358.1:0-12173 GCA_030463285.1 Phytophthora europaea
GCGACGGTGGAGCCTCAGGCGCGTCGTCGTCCGCCTGCACCGGAGCGTAGGCTTGTTGCCTGGTCCGAGCAGCTTCTGCGTAGTCTGCTGGAGGCTGCGGGGGCAGCGGCGGATTGGCCGCGAACCTCGGACTCTCCTCCTGGAACTGCTGCTGCTGCTGGGGCTGCTGGTACTGCTGGGGAGGTGGAGGAGGTTGTTGATACTGCTGCTGGTAGGGTGCAGGAGGCTGGTACCTGTCCACCGGCGGGGGGGTATACCCATCAGAGTAACCCTGCGGCTGTTGCTGATACTGCGGAGGCTCTTGATACTGCTGCTGTTGCTGATACTGCTGAGGCTCCGAATACTGCTGTTGCTGTTGCTGGTACTGGTCCGGAGGAGGAGGAGGGTACTGCTGGTACTGCTGCTCGGGCTGCGGAGGGTACGTCAGCGCATACTGATCCTGTTGGGGTTGGTACCCTTGAGGAAGAGGGGGGTACCCTTGCTGCGCAGGTTGAGGTTGAGGGGGGTACCCTCCATACTGCTGTTGCTGTTGTTGCGGCGGGTACGAAGCGTAACCCTCCGCGTACCCCGCATCTTCGTGCCGCCGCTGTTGGAAGCCGAAGTTGCTTCTTCCTCCGCGACCGCGTCCACCGCCTCGTCCTCTGCCTCCACCCTTTCCTCTTCCCCCACCTCGTCCTCCACGTCCACGTCCGAAGCCGCGTCCGCCGCGGAAGTTGCCGCCGCCGCGCTCCATTCCTGTACTCGCAATTGGAGTAGTCACGCGGGTTACTCTCCAAGAATACAAATGAATGGCACCCGCCGAGGTTGCAACATCCACCACTGTAGCAATTTTTTGGAAAATTTCAACCAATCAGAGAGCGTTTCAACCACTTCAACTTGGCATTGTTGTAACTTCCATGCTCGTGTTCATCTGACGTTGTTTTGTATTCACATTATAGTAGTTCAACAATTAAATACGCGACGCATGCGATGCAGTCACACTCGTGTCTACTGTCTAAATGATGACCACAGAGGACCGGGTGGAGCCCCAGCCGCTCTCGAAATTCACGTTGGCGCTGCTGTAGGTGTCGTCGAGGTCGAGCTCCACGTCCTCGTCAACGTCCGAGACGTTCACCCCGGTCGTCACGCCTGACTCCATGTCTTCCCAGTTGCTGCTTGTGGCGTAGTCCTCGAACTCGTCCGTCTCGGCCAGCGACGGATGAGACTCGTGCGAACGCAATTTCCCGGTCGAAATACCCTCCTCCATGATGGCGAACCACTTTTTGTTGCGTCGGAACCGCCGCTTTTGACCCCGTTCCACAGTCTCGAAACCACGACCGAGCTTCCGGCAACTACAAGCAGGCATCTCTGCACTCGCTCGATGGCATGCAGTGGTTGAGCTCCGCTTCTTTTCAGCAGGCGGAGAAAAGCAGCGCGTGAAAACCGGCGAGTCCGTCGCACGCCGGCGATTCTTGTTCGAGCAATGGCGCTGACGAGCACTCAATGTAAGCGGCACTTGCTCGTCCATGAAGTCTGCACTCATGGTGCTCGAGGGTGTTTGAAAACCACTGTCAGGGGTGGCTGGCGCGTACAAGTCCATGACATCCGAGTCAAAGCAAAACAGCTCGGACGACTTACGAAACGATTTCTGGTGCTCTGTGTGGTGCAGGAAGCCCGCACTCATGAGTGAGTTGCCCACACGATATGCTTCTGATGCCGAGTCCACGTAGTCAAGCTCGAGCATTCGCTGCATGAGAACTTGCCCATTCACCCTGGATGACATTTCTGAGCGTTCAAGCACGGTAGCCAAGCCCAATGCAGTCTTCGCGCTAATCTCTTGCTGAAGCGTCTCGAGGGCCGTGAGAATATACGTTGCAGACGGTCGACGCTCCGGTTGCTGGTGCCAGGCTTCCGTAAGCAATCGACTGAGTTCGGGGTGTAGTGACGGGCTGAGTGGGGGCCGTTCACCACTCAAAACACTGTCAAATACTTGAAGGTGGCTTCGCGTTGCCTCCGGGTACTTGGAGCCGAGAGGGTGTGCAATGTCCCACAATGTGATTGCAAGTGAGTAGATATCTGCAGCTTCACCGTAGACGGCAGTGCCAGCCTTTCCCTCTATCAACTCTGGAGCCATGTAATCTGCAGTTCCTCGTACAGTCATGGCACTTCGCCCACGAACACGCATGGAAGGCCGCAATGATACTGGTGGTGGCACAAATTGATTCGCAGTAGTCGGAGTCTGGACACCCACGTATGATTCTCCAAAGAACACCGTGGTAGTCGTCGCCGCTGTCGTGGAGCAATCTTGCGTGACAGGTTTCAACTTGTCACTCTTTTGTCCTGTTGGAACACTGCGTGACTCGCCAAAGTCTGTCAATTTGCAGGTACCATAGTCGTCAACAAGAAAGTTCGACGGCTTCAGATCACGGTGGAGGAATGCAGGTGTGAAACTGTGCATGTACACAACTGCGCGCGTGGCATCAATCATGTAGTTGAGATCGATCAGTAGCTGCTGGCGCTGCTGTAGCCGCTGGTCTTGGGGGATTTTACCTTGCTCAATCTCTTCTTCTTGACTCTGTCGGTGCAGTAGCCGCAGTCTGGCACTAGCGCGAGTCACATCCTCAAGTGAGGCTTGGCACAGCTCCGAAATGAGGCACACAGTTGGCGGGCAAACACACATGCCGTAAAATCGGACGACATTCGGATGATGTAGAGCACCGCATAACGCTGCCTCGTGTGAGAACTCGGCCACCACATCTTCGGTAAGCACCCGCGGCGTGTACACTTTGACAGCAACTGGGATCTTGGAGTGGAGTGTGCCTCGAAACACTACAGCGCTAGCACCTTGGCCGATTTTCCGCTGCAAAGCCAAATACGCGAAGTCAATAATCTGCTTCCGATGCATCTCGATGAGAACGTGAAGTCCTCGCGATGATACCCGCTCGTGGAGGTAGTGATACTTCTGTCGAAACAACGATTGCAGGTGCACTGCACGTCTCCCCAGTCCTCTCCAATGTGCAGTGTCTGCCTTGAGTACTCGCCAAATAACCACGGGGCACAACGATCCCCAGAAAATGCAGGCAACACGCACTGTGAAGGAGGCATCTGACAAGGCGGGACCCTGGTACGACAGCTCAGTGTAGGACAGTCGCAGGACGTAGTATATTCCCACGAACACCGCATATTCACGCAATGTCTTCTGGCTAGCACGATCCGATTGCCGCAAGCAAATCCACCCAAACACCAGCAATGGTAGCGCTCCTGTCACGAGAGAAAGGTAATGTCCTGTCCCGGTGTCCGCCAGTAACCCCACAATCGGGATGTTGTACGTCGCCAGTAGCAGCGACAGCAGCGCCGCTCGAACCAGCGCTCTAGTCGTCACAGCTCGTTGTTGCAGATACAGCACCGGCAGCGCCATCACGAACAGTCGTCCGCTGTAGAAGGATTCGGACTGTACGCGTCCGGAAGCTCCCCGAATCGGCCCCAGCACCAGCAGCAGCGTGAAGCAGACCGTGTACAGTAGTGAAACAGCCGTCAGCAGCCACAGCAGCGGCTGGAAGGCTGGCAGTAGCACTCTTCGTGCAGCTCTTGTGTCGCCTCTCAAGGCCCCGGACCGATGGTGCCGCATGTAGACCACGAGCCACGCGCAGAGCGCGAACATGGTGCCGTAGCCCAGCGTCATGGCCCCCAGCAGCAGCCGGACCCGCAGCATGACCGAGTCCATACGTTGACCTCCCGCTCCGTTCGGCTTGTGGGTTTAAGTGGGTAGATACAGGTAGCAGCTCGTAGCTCGGAGAAGCGATGGAAATCTCGTGGCGCTGGCCTGTCGCCGCCGCGTTTTCTCCGGCCTCGTTGCCAGTCGAAGGCAGGCTGTCGACCTCACTCGCGCGCTCTCTGCGTCGCTTCGTTCCAGCAGAACCGAGCGTAGGCACGCACTCGGCCTCATGTCCTAACTGAACTCAACTCAACCGCCACCTCCGCCAACGGCAAATGTGATTGGACGAGCACGTCGAAGCAGACAGTAACTGCCGTAACGGCCCTATCCTATAGAATTATTAACTGGCGACAAGTGTATATATTAATAGATATAGATTTGGTTTTGCTGAGTCAACACTTAGAGCAGCGGCTCGACGCCATTCCAGTCCACCGTGGCTCGAGGCCACTTGGTTCGGACCACGAGGTTGAGCGGTGGGATGAGGTCGTCGTGGCTTGCGATTGCACTTTGCTCGGCGAGTGCCAATGTGTCGACGGTGAGACGGATCTCCTCGTCTTGGTTGGCGAGACCGTCGTAGTAGAGCAAGTCGATGATGGACTGGGATTCCAGTGAGCGGTCCTCTAGTACGCGCGGTTCGGCTGCGAGGAGCACCGAGTAGTGCGACTCGCTGCAGACGACCCAGATATTCACGCGCGGCTGCTTGAGGTGCGAGCCCACGACCAGGTTCTGGTACGCCTCGAAAAGCGACAGGAAGCCGATCTCCGATTGGGACGAGATGCCCCGCAGCACAATGGCATCGGGGTCCGATGCACTCGCGCCTTCCAACACTTGGTCGCCGTCGAACACGTTGCTGCGCGCGCACCCGCAGAGCAGAAGGTTGACGATCTCCTGTGTGCAGTAGTCGTGCGCTCCGATGAGTTGGCCACCCGAATCAACAGCGAGTTGGTCCATTTCGCTTCTGATAGTCTCGACGCCTTTGGTGAGCAGTACGGAGACTACAAACTGCACGAGGCCGGAACCCGTGGATTCCATGAACTGCGGCAAATGCGTGGTGAGTATCTGTCGGGTTTGATCTTCGGTGGTGGCAACGTGCAGCTTCAAGCCAGCCATAAACTTGCGTTGCCCGCTTCCATTACTGTCTTTCACGGCAACGACGCACTCGACAGGCGTGTGGTTATCGCCCCCAGAAGCCTGTGCAGCTTGCCAGATAATGTGGGCCAACGCCTGCACTAATGCGCGTTCTTGGTAAGGAACGCCAGGCTGTGTCCAACAAAACAGGCCACATGATCGTTAGTGTTCCGATCTTCTCGGGTTTCAGTAGTAGCTACAGAAATGATATACTTACGTTCTTCCAGTCGACTGGAGCGTGCTGTAGAAGAAAACGTAGCACGTATCCCTGCACTACTGCTAAGATACCACATGGACCACCTTGGTGCTGAACCAACCCGTACTGGAGATCGCGCACCGTCGAGAACACGAAACCCTGAATAATACCATTGCAATAGCACGTCAAAATGATCAGCCACAAAGAGATCGTGCAATATTGTCACTGCCGACATAGAAGTTTACCACGATCTCGTCGTGAGACTCACCTGTTCTTCCCAGTGACTGCCGAACGCTTTCTTGTTCGCTCCGAAAAGTAGCTGCTGCACGGCTGAAACGTCCGAGGCGGTTGGAAATCGCGTGGTGCTGCCAGTAAAAGATGTTCCGATGTTGCTACTTGCCCGACCAGTTGGATTTCTTCCTTTTGTCGGCTGATCGAGAAGAAGTCCCATGTCCTCGCAGTCTTCCACCTCAAGAGTGTCGGATAAAATAGGAACGTTCTTACTCTCCTGCGTTGCAGCTCGACGGGATACAACGAAAGCGGTTGCTGCTTCTTCCGAAGCTTCCGATATTAAGGGATCAGTCTTGGAAGACATGTCATCTGCATCTGACTTTTCATGGTCTGGCTGGGCGTTCTTGTCTGCCTTTGCAAGCTTATCATCATTTGTGGAGTCGCTCGGGTCAGTCTCGTCGGAATCGGCTTTGCTACTGGATCGCTTGCGACGCGGCGACGCTTTTTTTGCTGCTGTATTGGCCTGCTCCTGCTTGAGATCTTTGTACTTGAGGTAGCAATGCTTTTTAGTTTTACCATTCCCCACGAGCGACGCAATTTGCTTCCACCGGGTGTTCTTGTCCTCCACGCCACTGGTTTTCTTGATCGCTTTCTTCAAAGCACTGACCTCATCCTTTATCCATTCCATTGCGGCATCTATTTCGCCATCTTTGACCATCCCTGAGCTTGTTCGTCGCCGACAGCTAGAGTCTTTACTGTCGCTAGCGGTGCTGATCAAGTACTCCAGTAGGCTTCCACTTCCACCGGTGTCTTTCTTTTTCGACTCCATCTCGATCGAAAAGCGCTCACTCGCAATAGCCGACGCACGAGATCCAGACGTCTTCTCCATAAATGCATCGAGTGCCCGAGGACAGTTCCAGCTCTTGAGGCAGTCCATAACGACCAACTCCGCTTGACGGGTAACATCAACAGCAGCGTTTTCCATGTTAGCAGCACTCTTGGGCGTCGTGGGTTTCACAGAGATGCTCGGCAAGTGAGACCAGCACCACTGAGCCTCGCACGAGACCACAACTACGCAACTGCTAGCCCGATCGCGCCCACACTGCACTTCACACAGCAAGTTTCCAACTATTTTTGCGAGAAAATAAAGCGAGATATCTGCACCTAGTCAACGGACAAGAGCTCGATCCCATGCGAGAGGAGTAACGACGACAACAGTCTCGCGGGTATACAAAACGCACACTTCATTAAAATATCGTCAGCATCCTAATTCTCCGACAACACTTTCGTCATGCCCTCATCCGTCTACTATGCGAGCTCGTTGCTTCATGCAGTCAAGGGAATATGTCCAATAAACACTAGAATCCAAGCGTAACTGATCACACAAGCGCAGTTAGGACACACCATGAGTACAGACATCCCACGCCTCCACGAAACAGTCAACCGTACCAAGACGTACAAAACCAAGAACGAACTTGCATGACTTGAGTCATCGGAGAAGAATTGACAGTGCCTTATCGGATGCTCATGACACTCGACAGCGACGAGCTGCTCAGCTCAGCAGTGCTTGAGCCGGCCTTCCGTGCTTTACGGTTGGGGCCGAATACCTTCCAAAATCGTAGAGTTTCATCGGCTGCGCCGGAAACTACCGTCTCTCCATCAGGTGACGCTGCCAAGTGCAGCACACGAGAAGTGTGACCCGTAAGCTCCTTTACCTTCGTCATGCTCGGATACTTCCACAGACACAGCTCGTTTTGCGAGTATCCATGTGACGACAACAGCTCCTTCTCCGTGGCCGACCAAAGCAACGAGCATACCTGGGATCCTGTGTCGACGGAGTTAAGCATCGCTCCGTTCGTTGTGTTCCAAAACTTAATCGTGCGATCAGCGGTACCACCACCAGTGGCAAGCAGGTTGCGCTCCCAAGGGCACCACGCAATCGCCTTTACTGCGGCAGTGTGCTGCTCTAACCGGTGGGCAGGGGTTTGCATGCTGCGGCTGCTGCCAATGCTGCCGGCCTTCCACAGGCACAGTGCATTGTCATTGCCACCCGATGCTAGCATGGTACCATCAGGAGACCACTGCAGTCCGCACACTTCCTGTTCATGGCTCGTCAGCGTCGAGAGCTGATGCTGTCGTGCACGAACATCGTGGTGAATGATAGTGCTATCGCGCGATCCCGACGACAACACGTAGCTGTTCCACGCCAGCGCACCCACGCGGGACGAATGTCCGTTCATCGTCCGCACTTGTCGCGACGCCGCAACATCCCACAGCTGCACCACCGACTCACTGGTTCCAATAGCCAGATGCGCGGATCCACCCGCTGCATCACTCCACTGCACGGAGCTCACGTACTCGTCTCCATCAAGAGCCATAAGCTCGTCAATCTCACCAGATACCGCGTTCCAGAGGTACACACACTGGCCCAGAGCTACCGCCAAGATGTTGTTGGCCCCCCACGAGAGCAAGTTGAGGTAGTAGTCATTCATCAGCTCCGGAGCATCCAGCACCTTGGTCGGCGCCGAGGGAACATGGCGGTTGAGCTTCTTCGCCGCCGCCGCGGGCACCACACTCACCTTGTTGTGCGAGAATCTGGCCTGCAGCGTGGACTTGAACGAGTCCGGAGGAGCCACGGCCGGCTTGGTCTTGGTGAACTTGAGGATCTTGTGGTTCGAGTCGTCCTCCTTGCCCAGCAAGGCGCTGGCCAGCCTTTTCTTGTAGATCTGCTTCTCCTCGTCCTCTGCTGCACTACTGCCGGCACCTGAGGCTGGTCCTGTTCGACTGGGGCTGCTCTTGTTCCTGTTGGTGGACGCCTCGATGGCCGCTGCGGTGTCAGGCGAGTTGCACTGCACCAGGTCCAAGTTCATTGCGCTCCGCGTCGGGATGAAGCGGTCCGACGCCTAAAAAGACACCAAAACACACATAACGAGCCGAATAAGCCTCCGTTTTAGGACGTAAAGGCATGGATATGCTGCTACTTACGCCCTTGTTGCTGTTGGCGCTGCAGCTGGAGCTGGAGGAGGCGTCCTTCTTGCTCTTCTTGGCGCTGGACATTCCCTGCGCGACGCTCTTGAGGTTGCTCGATCCCTTGCTGGCATCTGAGTCCGCAGCGGTGTGCGAGCGCTTGCGCGAGAGGCTGCGACTCGGGGGCGGGCTCACGAGAAGGGAGGAGGAGGACACGCGCTCTAGACGCAGCACTTCTGCGCTGGGGCTCGCCATGCTTGCTGGACTATTGACTGTGGACTGGCCCGAGTCGGGATACGAGAATGCGGAAACGGCGTTCGTATACAGAGGGGCTTCTAGGGAAGAGGGGAGTTATTGGATAGCTTGGTAGAACGTGAAGGTCATTACAGAGAAAATATTGACCTTGACAGAAGAACCTTTCAAATGTTCAAACTCAAAATTTTAAATTCAGAGCGCGCCTGTTTCTGTGCAGTAGGCATGATGTGGCTCACATACTGTGTACATAGAGGTACATAAATTCTAGAACGGTACCAGGTACCGAAGGAGTGTGGCATTCATTTGGCTTTCTTCCGCCACGCACGCAACGGCATCTAAACCGCCAGAACGATGGAAAACACCGCCGAGCCTAAGCCATCCGCTGCCGAGATCTCTGCCCTGCAGTCCAACATCAAGACCAAGGGCACCAACAGCTACTACTACGCGCACAAGAAGCGCGAGGGCGTGGAGATCCACGAGTGGGACGGCAAGGCGGCGCCGCGGCTGCTCAAGACTCAGCCGCCGAGACTCTCGACGCCCGCTGAGGTGACGGAGACCATCGTCAACTACGCGTGGGCCGACGGCACGAAGCGCGTTTCCGTGTACCTGAAGCTGCCGGGTATCGGCTTGCAGAGCGAGGAGGACACGCACATCGACTGGACGGCCACGAGCCTAACAGTCAAGATCAAGAACTACGAGGGCAAGACGCGTCTGCTATCGGTGCCCAAGCTCTACGACGAGATCTCGGACGTCAAGACCAAGTGCAAGGAGGACCAGCTCGTCCTGCAGCTCGTCAAGGCTAAGGAGTTCAGCTGGCACTCGCTCAAGAAGGACGCATAGGTCCTGTCCGGCGTCCCAGCCCGCTGTAGGAGAGCACAACATGCAATTAGAACAGACAAGGAGTGGCGTCGTAGGCTACGCGCGGCAGCAAACACACACATAATCTGGAAACACGGTACTCGTTTTATCTATCTCGGGTCTATCGTGCGTCATTCATACCTCACGTCGGTGGTGTACAGAATTTCGCTGGCGTCGTCCACAAGTTGAACACGGAAGTACGTCCGTGTCATGTGCACCGACATGAAGCCATGTGTCAAGGCCGCGTGCACTAGGTCCGGATTTGCGCGAGCGTTCAGCTGCAAGCTGTGGATGTGATAGCCACCGGCGCCGGATACGAAGTAGTTGCGGACCGAACCGTCGGTGACGTTCACCTTGCGAACGTGCTGCATCGAGTGGTCGTGGCCGTTGAAGTATGCGTGTACCTTGTACTTCTTCAGCATCGGGTCAAGCATGTCGATCAACTCAGGCGTGTCGGCGTTGCCAGCGAAGCTGTACACGCCCCAATGGCCCATCACGATCGTCCACATTCGTTCTACTCCCGAAGGCTTGCCTGCGCTCAACGTTTGCTCAATCCACTCATACTGCGACTGTCGTGTCTTGGCCGAAGACTGCTCATTCATGCGCTCGGTACAGCGGAAGTCTCGAGGTTCACGACCGCAAACCAAATCGCAGGCATCAATGACGACAAGTCTCAAGATCGTCTTGGGGGCCACGGGACGGTCGATCGAGTAGTATCGACGTGGCATGTACCACAGCGAGTCCTTCTTCTCAGCGTACTGAAGCATCGCATCGACTGATCCTTCGCAGTCATGGTTTCCGATTCTGTAGGTGAATAGGCAATCTTAGTCCAGAGTTTCATTTCAAAGGATACACGGCACCACCAGCACAACACTAAAGTTGACTTACGTGACATACCATGGCACCTGGAGCCTGGGGTGCGAGTACATCTGCAACAGAGAAACATCCACATCATGCTCAGCATATCCTCACATATAAACGCTATACCCGTGGAGTCTTACCTGCTCAAAGTTCGTCGAGAGCAGCGGGTCGTCCGCGGACTCAATGCTAGCACAACAAAAGCCACATTAGCTCCTCTCACAGTTACCACCGATACTCAACAGCATATACTAACCCGTGGTCGTAAATTTGGTCTCCTGTCGACAGTACGAAGGCCGGGGGCGGGTCCATCGTAGCCGTGAAGTTCTCGAGTGCCAGCGCAACTCTGCGTTGGTTCTCATCGCCCGTGCCAAAGTCTCCGAACGCGATGAAGTTGGTCTCCTCAGGGAATCCGTCCAGAATGGACGGCCGCACGTTGTAATTCCTCGCCCTCGTCGCCGTCTGCTTCCCTGCCGACACAGCAGGAGCCACGCCCGTGTGCCAGAAGAAGAGCACGAAGAGCATCCAGACGCCCAGCGACCCCAGCGCGATGAGCTTCACCCAGCGCTCGTAGTTCGCAGCTCCATGGTATGCCGTGCTCCAGCTGCTGTTGCCGCGACGCACGGCCGAGTGCCGTTCCTTGCCGTCTTCGTGCTCCTCGCGCTTCCGCAGACCCGCCTCGAGCTGCATAACGTTATTCGCAATCGAACGTCAGTTGCAGAGGGTTACGCTATTGCCTCGTCTATGTTGTTCATTTGTGTAACCCTCGTGCTCCGTTCTATTTCTTATTTTCTAAATCGCCGTTTAGAACATCTTATCACGATGAAGGCGCTGGGTGTGATCCCGGCGCGGCTGGGCTCCACGCGCTTCCCCGGCAAGCCCTTGGCCGAGTTCTTCGGCAAGACGATGATCGAGCACACGTACGCGGCGGCAGTGGGCTCCAAGTTGCTGTCGAAAGTGGTGGTCGCTAGCGACAGCGAGCAGGTGCTTAAGGTCATCCAAGGAGTTGGTGGCGACACGGTGCTCACCGGCGCCTGCAACACGGGGACGGACCGCATTGTGCAGGCGTTGCACCTGATGGACCCCAAGGAGCTAAGCGAGTATGACATCGTGGTCAACATTCAGGGCGACGAACCGGGCGTGAACCCGAGACACATCGACCTATGCATCAAGGCCCTGCGCGGTGCCGGACCCGACAGCGTCATGAGCACGCTCGCTACGCCCATCTTCGACGAGCGAGATGCTCGCAGTCGAGACATTGTCAAGTGCATCGCCGACCGCAACAGGTACGTACTGCATTTGCACTCATGCTACGGGTGCTGATCTAAGCGGTACATTGTCAATGGTGGGTCAGCAACGCGCTCTACTTCTCCCGAGCAATGATTCCGCACTGCAAGAGCGGCGTCTTCTCGCCCGAGACGACGTCGTATCTCCGCCACGTGGGCATGTACGCCTTCCGTAAGGAATTTTTGCTCGAGTTCCCGTCGCTGCCTCCGTCCGACCTGGAAGAGTCCGAGGACCTCGAGCAGCTTCGCGTGCTGTCGGCAGGCTTCAGGATCCAGTTAGTGCAGGTCGACTCGACGCTGCCAGGCGTGGACACCCGCGCCGATCTCGAGGACTTGAAAGCCCGTTGGCCCCAGACTAGGAAGTAAACTGTGAGAAGGATACCAACCTACGTATCGTACGGCACACCAGCGTGGGGCTCCCATCGCTCCATTAGATTTTTAGATCGTGTCCCTTGGGTCACTTTCAATAGAGTTGTCAAGCCATCTGTGTCGTACTTAAAGGGATAATAGGTAAATGTTACAGCATCAGAGCTCGCCGTCTGATCCGTCTTCATTCTCGCTTTGGACGACTATAGAGAAGAGAGAGCGAGAGACAATGGGAGACGACTGGGAGCCGGACTTCTCTGCTTCGGCGACAGGCAACGCTGTGTTGGACGCAGCGCGCGGCGTGACGGGGTCGGGGGAGGCGGCCTCGAAGGAG
>JAHQIV010001359.1:222-12174 GCA_030463285.1 Phytophthora europaea
TGCTGGCTGCTCGGAGCTGGCTGGAGTCTGCCTTTGGCCCACGGATACAAACGTCAAGAAAGAGCATGTAAAGCGTGTGATTGGGCAGATGGGAGAACCAAGTTATAGCAATAGCCAATCAACGCACGAGAAATATGTTACGGAGTTTTGTTTTATTGATCCGAAGTTTCATTGGAGAGAGGCTACATACAAACCTTCATATCAATATATATGGGACGGGGTCAAAATATACCCCCGAAGGGGTTAAAACGTCGTTCTTGGATAGATTAAATCTCAACCACCGTTTTATTGTTTAGTATGTTATTGTTATGCAGCTCCGTACAGTATATGAGCCAGGATGACAATTTGGCTGCTCACCGCTTCTGGCTGTTGACGAAGCGCAAGCCGATCAGCGCGATAAGTCGAAAGGCAGCAATGAATGCAATCACCGCGATGAAGTTGGTCCAGATCTCGTCGTACTTCATGCCGAAAACGTCTTCCGTGAACTGCTTCACCGTGGTAGCGCCTGTGGCCACTGGGGCGTTCTGCAGAGGTTGGCAGCCGAGTTCGGAGCCGACACCGCTCCAAGTCTTGGTCGCTTCGTCGTACACGGGCTCGTCCGGGCAGTCGGCGAACACGAGGGCGCCCAGGATCGCGAGCGAAAATCGTTGCGGGGTGATGGTGTAGAGCCACTTGTAGCCTTGCGGGATGAGGTTCGCCGGCGGTGAGAAGCCCATGAACAGGAAAAACACCGAGTTGATGAGCACTCCGATAATCCCAGCGACCTCTTCGCTGGGCAGCAAGTACACGAACATTTGTCCCATGTACGTGAGCATGAGGATCAGCAGCGAAGTGTTGATCCAGTACATGACGAAGGTGTAGAGGCCCGTGAACTGCACCATGGGGAAAAAGATGGCCGTGTAGACCAAAGTTCCGCCAAAGACGTAGGGGATCTCCACAACCGTTGAGCCCACGAAGTACCAGAAGGCGTTGTACGTCTGCGAAGCGCGCTCGCGGTAGAAAGCTGGACGGTCGGCTGCAGCCACAGACATGACGCACTGGAACGAGATCATGCCGTTGAACAGCGTGGACATGAAGAGCATTCCCATGCCCGAGTTCAGGCCCTGGTACGTTTCATACTCCGCCTGAGTGAACGTGACACCAAACAGCAGCGCCAAGAACACCGACATGCCGACTCGGGTGAGGTTGTACGTGGGCGAACGCCAGTACATGTCCAGGAAACGCTTGACGAGGAAGTGCATCTGCGTCATGGACGAAGCAGCACGTTTCTTGGCGAAAACCAGCTCAGGAATCTCCGGCGAAGGCAAACCGATCCCCTCGTGCGAGAGAGCGTGCTCCAGCTTCTTCTTCTGCTCGCTGGCCTCAAACGCTGACACAAAGTCCATTCCATCGGCCGAGTTGTTCGACACACCAGCGCCAATGCACTCGAGCATCCAAGTTGCAGGGTTATACTTCTGCGGCAAGGGCGACATTCCAGGCAGAGCCTCGAAGTAGTCCACGAGATGCTTGCACTTGTGGCCCAGGTCGCCGAAGAACACGGTCTCGCCACCACGCTTGAGAAGCAGGAGGCTGTCGAACAGGAAAAACACCTCGGAGGACGGCTGGTGGATGGTGCACACGATGGTACGTCCCGAATCCGCGACCTTGCGAACTCCGTCCATGATAACCTTGGCAGAGCGTGCATCCAGACCACTTGTCGGCTCGTCCAGGAACAACACGCTCGGCTGCGCAGCAAGCTCCACTCCAATCGTCAAACGCTTCATCTGCTCGGTAGAACTGCCACGGATGATCTGGTCGGCGATGTCGTGCATGTCCAGCAGAGTCAGGCACTCCTCCACTGAGTCATATTTCGCACTATCGGGGACACTACTGTCCTGACGCAGGAACGCGCTGAAGGTGAGCGCCTCGCGAATCGTCGAGGCTTCCGAGTGGATATCCATTTGCTCGCAGTAGCCCGTGCAGCGACGGATAGCCAACTCGTTCGCCTCGTATCCGTTCAGCAGAATTTGACCCGAGATCGTGCCGCCAGTCTTGCGGTTTGCAATCACGTCCATCAGCGTCGTCTTACCAGCACCGGATGCGCCCATAAGAGCCGTCATCTTGCCGGGGAGAGCAACTCCGCTGATACCCTTGAGAAGCTCGATGGACTCCTTGGGGTTCGCCGGCTTAGGCACCGAGTAACGAAGGTTCTTGAACGCCACGGTCACGGGTGTGAAACTTGTGTCGCGCGACGCCACATCCAGCATCACTTCACTCGTGGTTGGGGACTTGGACGCATTACTGGCAGTAGGGGTGCTTGCAAGTCGGTAGTCGCCTCCATCTTCAGCAGATTTAGCAGATACCCCGACGTTCTCAGGCGCCTCGTAGCGCTTGTACTCCAGTGCCAAGTATCCGAGAGTCATGCAAGTCACGTAGAAAGCGGCCATGTAGATGATGCAGTAGAAGATCCAAATCTTCTCCGTCTTGAGATCGAACAACTGCAGGTAGTACTCGCCCATCGTGACGCCTTCCGTGGTGCAGTAGTCCACACCGCCGTACTCGCACACGTCCAGAGCCGAAGAACGGTACTCAATAATGGCGAGAGCTCGCAGCGTCCAGGAAACCGGCGTGATCCAGTACAACCAGATGAAGTAGCTCGGAATTTGGCTCTCCGTGATGATGAAGCCCGCGAAGATGATGAAGATCAACGTCGAGGCCATCGAAATGGGGGTAGCAATGTTGATATCCGGAGCCGCCGCCGTGAGGACGAAGAAGAACGACCCCAGCCCGAAGTTGGTCATGAACAGAACCAACAGGAAAAGCAGGAACTCGAGGATCTCCGACACGAAGCCGCACATCCAGTACACGAGCGTACCGAAGATGAGAGTCTCGGTGATGCAGAGCGGCAGTTGGCTCACGGAGTTAGCGACGACGTAGCTGGCAGTGCGGAAGAAGTTGGAGCCACGCTGCTTGTAGAAGATCTCACGAGCGGCCATGAACGTCGGTAGCTGTGAAGCCTGGCCCAGCGACAGGAACAGGGTGCCAGCAAAGATGATACCCATGACAACCTGGATCTCCGTCGGGTCAAACTGGTAGAAGGTGGTGGCGTACAGCAAGCCCATGACTGTGATCATGAGAGCACGGCCGAAAATGTACGGCTTGTTGCGTCCAATGATGAACATTTGACGACGAAGCAGCGTCAACGCGCTCGCCTGGAAGGACTGGTGGAACTCCGGCATGAGTTTCATGTGCTTCTGAGCGTACTCCACCAAGTTGTCGCTTGTCGGCTTGGACAAAACGTCGAGATTGTTCTGGTAGATGTGAGACTCGCGGAAGACGCGAGCGAAATCACTTGGCTCTCGGGGGTGCATGAAGTTAGCAATGGGCAGCTCCACTTGGTACTGGGACTGCTGCTTGGTGCCCAGATCCATGAGGTAGTCGGCCACGTCGCGTCCTTGGGGGCATTCGAAGCCCAAGCCAGCAAAGTACGGCACCACCTCGCTCATGGGGCCATGGTACATGATCTCACCAGCGTTCAGGATCATGAGGTCGTCGAAAAGTGCCACGACCTCAGGCGCTGGCTGCAACAGCGCGATCACCACTGTCTTGTGGTAGCGGTGGGCGATACTGCGCTGCGTGTTGATGATGTCGAAGGTCGCGGCACTGTCGAGACCCGTGCTGATCTCGTCCATGAGCGTCATGTACTTCATGCCGAACTCCATTTCGCCCGTCGTCACGCGTTTGCGTTCGCCACCCGAGACACCGCGAAGAAGAGCGTCACCAACGATAGTGTCCTGGCAGTTGGCCAGACCAAGCTGGTTCACCACGACCTCCGGGTAGTGGTTGAACACTGCTTTGGCCACCGCCTGCGCCTCCGCGTTCTCATCCGGTTTGCCTTGAGTCAGCAACTCTCCAGCTCGGCGTTTGAGCTCACCACCGCAGAACTCGTGGGCGTACTCGAGCGTCTCACGCACCGTCAGGGTGGCGAAGTGCTTGTCGTGCTGCGGCACGTACGACACGAATTGGGGCAGTTGTTTCTTGATATCCGCTTGAGTCAAACCGTTGTAGGTCATGTCGCCTGAAATGGTCACGTTCTCGGCCGCGGGGAACCGGCCGCTCAGCACCTTCATGAGCGACGACTTGCCCGAGCCAGGCTGACCCAGCACGAGTGTCATCGTGCCCGGTCGGAAGGTGCCCGTCACGTTCTTGAGGATCTCCTTGTGCACAATTTGCTTCTTGCGACCGATGCCAGCGACCGACTTCCTGACCGTGTTCCAGAGCGTGGGGAGGTCGCTGGAGCTGCCGTCGTCCTCGACTACGGTGATTTCTGCTGACACTGACAGGTCGGTGAAGCGCACCTCCATCTGCGGCAGCTCA
Source organism: Phytophthora europaea (assembly GCA_030463285.1). Taxonomy (NCBI): domain Eukaryota; phylum Oomycota; class Peronosporomycetes; order Peronosporales; family Peronosporaceae; genus Phytophthora; species Phytophthora europaea. The sequence goes on from JAHQIV010001359.1 coordinate 4,579, forward strand.
CCGCTCAATGCAGTCTCCAGTCGTGAGGCCACAAAGTCGTGCATTGCAGCGGGCCCATTGGCCAGCAAAGCTTTACCGGAGTCCAGACCGACGTGTTTGGTCGTCGTGCCGTGCTCCATGTCCGAGTGATGAGCTGTTGGACCCGATTTGTCGTCCGAGGGAGACATCGCGACTAACTTTTTCGCTGAAGAAGTCGATCGGGAGACTTTGATCGGGTGGCAATCAGTGAAGAAGTTTAGAAATGAGCTCCATAGGCTGAAGTGGCCGGCGCTGGTCAAGTCAACTGGAATGTGATTGTGGCAGATTCACCACGATAACCGGTCGATAATCAACTTGCGATTTCCGACAGCACAGACGGCGACTAGAGTCGTGCGATCGAGTGTATCCATCCGACAGTAGAGGCAACAATGATTGTGTGATGATCAGACCTCTGTAGCTGCGGGAATTTCGATACATGTATTAAGCTAATCTCGGGTTGAAAGACCTTCTTAAGAAAGGTAAGGTGAGGGGATCAAGATGGTTAGTAAAATGCAGTATAAATTTACTGAACTGGTTCGATCAAATGTTACTTTCTTGCCCGAGCACGGATATGAGATCGAACTGCTTCGCGTGAAAAATGCCTTCCAACGAGAAGTCTGTCAGCGACTGTCGATATTCATTCCACTCCCAACTAATAACAGAAAAGTTAGATTCCACGGTCGTTCGGTTTGGAAACACGGCCGCCAGAGCTCCACAAAACTGTTGCAGCACCGGAAAATGCCCTCCAACTAGCAGCCATCCCGCCTCGAACCCGGTCATCGCATCAGATCATTTATCTAAAGCTCGGCGCAATACGTCCTCCTTGCGGGCTCAGAATCGGCAAGCGACCGAAACGACTGTAGACGTCTCTGTATTCCGCTCAGCGACCTCTAGGCCGTACAGGTCGTGCCCCAAAAAAAAAAGCAGCACGGGTAAGACCCCAACGAACGTTAAAATACGCGAAGGTTGGCTGCTAAGTATAGAAATTGGGATGTCATTTCGCGATTTTAGAGGGAATTCGACCCGGTGCTGGTGAAGGCACGTAATCCCATGCTGCTGCGTCACCTTCACTTGCGAGATGCAGCCACGGCACAGTGCAAGATGGACGTTACACCGTTGCCGTCTGCACCGTGCAGACAACTACAACTACATGTACAGCTCCAATACTGCAGTACTGTCTGTATTAATACATGTACAGCACCATCAAAGCAAGTTTACGCGGCAACCCTCAGCCCTCCCTGTTGATGCGATTGCGGTAATCCCGAACAGGTGGTGCTACGGCTACAGCCCCAACGCAACTCAATCTGACCTCGACGAAGGTCGACGCAGGCTGCACTAAGCTCGCTGCTGTCAAGACATGCAGCAATGCAAGTTGTCCAATTCTGCCAAGTTGCCAAAAGCTCTACAATGTGATAGGGTTTGCAAGTGCAAGCACGTTGCAGCGCAAGTTTCAACTGCACAGTCGTCGTCGTGTCGTCTCGTTTTACCATGGCATTACAGTATACAAAAGCAGTGGCAATTGCATCTTCATACTATAGATAACCCACATGTACCTACATTCGTGTCACAGGTTGATTATCGATCCGCGCTATTACGCCACGCCTGATGTTTTTTCGGTGGAGATGCTGTCCGCGTACAGTACCGGTATTTCGGGTCGCTAGGCCACAACTCCGAAGTGGATGATCGCCACTCCCTCACACCAGTATACGCCAACTCTTTTTTAACTGCGCTCATATCCGTAGATGTGTTGGCTGGCGCTTGAATGAGAAATGCAACGTTATCTTCGTCAGGGTATTCTTGGCTGTCTGATCCTTGGCATCCTTTGCTACCCGAAAATCCTTGCGATGATGCTGTTTACGCAAAACCCGGAAACGATTGAAGTAGCCAAGCAAATATGAACTCTTCACTGCAACAGAGGCTCTGTTACAGAGCAAAGACCCTTCAGTTTGCATTGTTTAGCCCTATTTGGTGTACTTAAGTACTGGATAATCGATATGCTCCAAGACAAGTTGTCTTAGACAACCCATTGGAGTGGGATACAGCAAGTTTACGAACTTGTGTCTGGAGCTTGCCGATTTCCTGGATACATCCCATCACTTTCCGACGTCAGTGACGCCGCGTGCGACTGACGTCTTGGTTATACATGTACAGTTGTGCTCAGCGAAATCCCCAGTCAGTGCTAACAAATTGATCTGACTGTCGAGGCGCGCAAGCGGGGCGTGGCACTCCTGGTACACCATTTGTGAAACCGCCATCATGGAAACTATTATTGTTTCGAGCAACGCAAAGTGTGTTATGAAGATACAGAAGGCACCCACTGGTTTGTCTTTGAAGCAATTCATAACGTTAGCTTTGTAGTTGACATTCTACCAAAATAGGTAGTGTCTAATACAGGTCATAGGGGGATCAGGTCATACCTTGCACACTTCTGAGGGCTGTGGCTACAGGAACAAAGCAAAGCCTGTGGCACTGCTCAAGTTTGTTCATTAGGGTGTTCTCGACTACATTGACTTAAAATGAATGAGGACTGGTGCATGTAGGCTTCATGAGCGCCCTGCAAAGTTCCTCCCGCCTTGACCCCGACCATATTCGTAAATAACCGAAAAGTTGCGATTATCTTGGTGGGATTGTATGTGACCTATGTGTGACCTAGCCGCTCTATGACCTGCAATGGATCGATACCGCCGAGTGCGGATCTTTCACCTGACGCCGGAGATAGGCAATCTCGTGGACGAGCAACCACCCCCATAGGAGTGGCCGCCCTGCCAACCCGCACCCAATGTGGTGTGTGATAGTTGGGTGGGCTGGAGGCCCTACGTGCCGAAAATTCCCCATAGTGTAATGAAGGGGTTCGGAACCCGGTCCCAAAAATGGGTCGGATAGCTACCAGCACCTGCGCCAGAGGTGGGCTTAAGCCCTGGCGTACGGGTTCCGGTAGCTTAAATCTCTATGACCTGCAATGGACGCTTCGCCAAAATATACCATTCTAATGAGATCTTTAAAACGAGCATGACCAACGGAGATACTTTTAAGAAGCATGTTGAATTTGTATGTTACATGGAATCCCTGCTAAATTTTGGTCCTGCCATCATCACGATATACATGTACCCTCCCCACCTTGTCGAATTAATTTTATCAGAGGTGGACGGGATTATTATTAGTCATACATGTATGTATCCCACTTCTAAAATTCAAAACTCACTGGAAACTGCTGCATGAAGATGGGGATCTGGGGCGTGATCTCGTCGGCGATGATGATGTTCGCAAGCACCAACCTCGACGACGCTCTGGTTCTAATCATTTACTTCGCTGATGCTGCCGAAGGTAGCGGCGGGCTAAAGGCTCAGGACGTTTGGTCCGGGCAGCTTCTAGGGTTCTCCGCCATCATGACGATCAGTTTAGTTGGAGTTGGCATCGGGTCGTTCCTGCAGCCCCGTTACTCTGGTCTTCTAGGTCTTGTACCTCTGTTCATGGGGTTGCAGCGGATGCGGGGGTGGTGGAAGACGGATTCTGATGCTGTGAAAGGAGGCGGAAGCAACAATCGCCAGAATTCAGTGTCCCCTTTGAAAACAGGGGAAGTAAGCCCACAGTCACCGAAGAAAGGGTCTTACAAGGTTGTGGCAGATGATGTAAAGGAGCCAAGGAGCGACCAATTGCAAGGTTCCGTCACGACTACGGAGATTACACTATGCTCCCGACGAAGAGACCCAACGGGAACTTGCACGTCTACAGAAGTTTGTGAAACTGAAGAGGAGCTACTTTCGTGGACGAGAATTGTGCTGAGATCGGAGAGGCTGTCCTCGATTTTTTCGACTCAATCATTGATGATAGCAGCAGTGACACTCGGTAACGGAGGGGACAATGTGGCGGTGTACGTTCCTGGCTTAGTGACGTACAATGTCGGTGATATTGTGCTTACTGTGAGTGTTTTCTACGCCTTGGTGGTGATATGGATATTCGTTGCGGGGAGATTCGTCTCATTCGGCATCGTGGCAAAGTTTATAGACAACTATGGCGATTACATCATCCCGATCACGCTTGTTTTGCTTGGCGTTTACATCCTATCATCCACAGACGCAATTGGCATGGTGGGCTTATCGTGGTAAATTACCACATGCAGTAGAGGATTGGCAGTGGAAATCTCTCCGTCAATCTACTTTTACACACATACTAATAGTCGACACTAAAATCTACTTAATTAAGTAACATCCGCATCCTGTTTGTGTTCTACTTGTACATTCCGCTTCCAGTACATGGGTACATCTACTTTGCTCCCTTTGGAAAGGGCCTCGTAGTGGGCGTGCTTTGTCATCTCCCGTCCTTAAAAAATGATGCGTTCAAATGCACCCCAAGTGGTATCTCCGGCTGCATTTACGATTGTTTATTCGAGAAAGATTACGAGGTCCTCGATACATGAACACAACGCCGTACCATCCTCGATCATGCGAAGACACCTCGTGTTTCGGTCTTGTTGAGAGAATTTAGACGAGTTGATTCTGGGTTGTCATTTTTGTCTAGCATAAAAAAATGAAATAAAAATAAAAATCATCGGCTTTTCGACTACTTGTTTTTGCAAAACAAATTGAAACAATCAGAAGGACGTAGATGGCTATGACCCCCAGAAAGAGAGCTTGGCCGATCGTCATCGACCTCACTAGCGACGACGAGGATGTCAAGCGCCCTCGCACATTAGAACACGCCGCCACTACCTCTGTTCCTCCAAGCGAAGCCATCGTTCAAGCCGCAAAATCCGGGAACGCGGCCTGGCTAAAAGAAATTCTCCAGACATTTGAGGAAGACTTGACGGAGGCGATGATGACAGCAGCTAGCAATGGTCACTACAACTGCGTCATGTTTCTTCGAGACGCGCTGTGTGACCCGGACGACGAGGAGAAAAATCTCGATATTCCAGGCCGAGAATTGATCGCGGAAGCTGTGATCCCCGCCGCTAGAAACGGTCACGCAGATGTGGTGGACTTCATGCTCTATACATTGGAGTGCGACGGAGAAATCAATGAGGAATTATTTTGGAGGGCGTTCCACGAGGCCGCTACACACGGGCATTTGGATACTGTGAAGCTTGCTGCTGAACAACTTTTTTCGACCACAGAGTTTGATCGTGAGTGCAGTCCTGCGCTAATCAATGCAATCGATGGTGGACATGCTGATGTGGTGGCCTTTCTCCTCGGTTTGGAGGATTTCCACTGTGATTTTGGCAGCGCATTTATGGAGGCAATGAATAAGCAGCAGCACCAGGTTGCTTACCGGATTTATAAGCTTTATCCTGAGCTGAACGAAGGAGAAAACTTGTTTGTGGAAATGGCGGGGAGGGGACGCAGAGACGCTGTGGAGTATATGCATGCCAGAGGTTATATTGACTCGCAACTGCTAACGCAGGCTCATATTCAAGCGACCGCTAACAACTGTGTCTCTGTCGTGCGGTTTTTGATCGGTACGGGCCAAACTGCACTCGAGGCGGGCACCCAAGACACCGCAATTGCAAGCTAGGGGAGCACGCAGAGAGTCGTGCGAAGCAGTAAGTTGCAAGCACAGATTCTCGATGTTTTTCTCGTGCTGCATTATAAGCGTGGCACCTGCAGCTACCTAATTACTTAGTCGATCGGTGTAGTTTTCATGGTAAATCGTGATTGCTTGTAGTAGGTCTTTGATCAGCTCACGATATGTGGCTCGGCCGATACGTTGGGAGGAAGGAGACTACACTCACCGGAGAGTGGAAAACATCGAAGATGAACTGAGTGTCATGCGTCCTGTATTCACATTTATGCGCAACACACACTACATGTACATGCAGTGTCGCTGAGATAGCCGCACTAACACAACATATTGGCAGTTTGTATCGAGCTGCGTGCAGTATGCAGCTCTTAATTGACGTTGAGTTTGGTCCGAAGAAACCTCTTGAGCGCCTGATTCCTGGTGGCCTTGAATGCACTGGCCAGAACATCTTTCGACCATTGCCCACTTCTTTCCAGTAGCTGCACGATCTCGACTTGATTGTTTTGAGCTGCACTCACAATAGTTTCGTGCTTGGCCGCTTGGTGTACGGCTGGCTTGTCAAACAGGAATATGACAATTTCGCTGTGACCAATATCTGCAGCTGTCTTGAATGCTGCACGAATTACTTCGGGCGAAATCCGCGATTCGTCGTACAAAACCTTGGCCATAGCATCCCCGCCAAATCTAGTGTTCACTGACGTCAAGAAAGCCTCAGCGTAGACGTCTGATGGGATACAGTCTTTCTCGCACAAAAAGCGCAGGATCGCTTCAGTATCTGTACGCCAACCGAAACGTCCTTGGCAAAACGCTATCATCGAGTTTGACAAAGAGGAACAGGGTCAGGTTCACCGAGTCCACTGGGGTGCCAATTGGCACGCAAGACAGAGGTAGATTTTGGTGGCAGATCGAGCTCCGCTGTTTGGCAGAGCTTTAGTATGTATCCCACCTTTCGGAGCTCGGTCATACTAAAGCTATATCGTACATAAAAAAATGGATCGGTGGCGAGTACTGTATCTGATACCGTAAATACGATATCGCGTCAAAACCCGTATGAGTCGATCCACTTTTTAACAGGCGATGCCTGTAAGAAGGGAACTCATTCACCCCTTCCATACTAAAATCAAGTATAAATGTAGCCTGTTTCAGAAATTTGGCTCGGAAGTTAAAATAGGCGGTTCTAACATGGTCACCCGAGCATATATACAAATCCGGTCACGCGTGACTGTAAGCATTGGGGCCTCTCATTACAGATTATGGCACTCTATCTCTCGAATAACGATTATTGCTCGAGCTACTGGGGCACGAAAGTCCGGTCGGTCGCTAGTGAAATGTGCTACAAATCTGAATTGATAGTGGTACCATACTTTAATTAAGTCAAAAATGATACAACTGGATCCCTTGGGATGGTGAATGACATCCGTCCCGCAGAATTTGCTTCATATCTTAAAAATAAAGTTGCCAGTCGAGCTGACGTTTGATTGGCTTAAAACGTTTCAGCACGAGCTTTTCAACGATATACTGCAATGCGATAGGGTCAAAACAGCGGATTTAAACAGATCAGCTGAAAATTCCCGACCGACCGACTTTCCACCTTTTTACGCCCCCTTCTTACAGGCATCGCCTGTTAAGTAACGTTAATAAAATATTATGATACTTCGAAGTTAGTGGCCAAGTTTAAATTCTAAACAAAAGCGGATCATCTTGTGGCAAAGTGGTTGGTTCCACAAGCATTCAAATGTGGTTGTACAACTGGCACGATGGACGGGGATGATACAGTGTAGCGGTGGCCATCTTGAAGGTCTGAAATGCATTTACGTCTTCGCGTACACGTGTAACCAGTTAGGCTGCACTTATAATACTGTAGACTCTGTATAGCTGAGAGAAAAAAAGTTGTGAAATGGTTGCATAAAACAGCTCGGATGGCTGCACTGCTGTTGCGATGGACGGTACCGCTGTTTGTGGCGCTCGGATGCTTTCACATCGAGGAATAGCCTCGAGAGCATTTCTCGAGGAAGTACACCATTGCACGGCGTTATTCTCATAATGCGCACTCAAATTCTCAAA
>JAHQIV010001360.1:0-12164 GCA_030463285.1 Phytophthora europaea
GCTGGAGGCGGCGAAGCCCCACACGCCATCGCGCGTGGTGGCGCCGTCGTCGTCCGCGGAGAGATCGCGACTGTTCAGCCACATGGAGGACACGCAGACGCAGGTAGAGCAGGTAGAACGAGCGTCGGCGAGGCCGTGGGGGGCGCAGGAGATTGCCGTGTAGCGTGTAGTTGCGGCTCGGGGGTCTGATGGACAAGTAGACGGTTGGAGGGTGGCCGGTCCTGAGATTTCTAACACGATTCGTACACAGACTCCAACACCGGGATTAATGTCGGGTTCATTATGTACCGGTGATGGAGAAAACTTAGAAACACGATTTGACGACGATAGAAATAGCCTCGTCACATTTTTCTAAAGTCCCATTTGATATGATATGTCACCTTTGACGGACAGGTCTATTTAGCGACCAGATCAATTCGTACCAACAAGTACAGTATACAGTATTAGCACAAGGTGCTCATTCCTCAATCAACAGGAAGATGCTGCTGCTGTTCCAACATTTGACGGCCTTTTCGTTGCAAGAAGTGTGTGGCTACGTTGGCGAGGCGCTTCATCGTGGCATACTGCGTTCGAGTGATCTCAGCTCGAGGCTTCGAGTCGAGGCAACAGAGCATGCCCACCGTGGCTTCTTCACCGCCCTCAACTGGCACTTTGAGCGGGAATCCCAGGTAGAATCGGATGCCTAGTTGGGCGGTGGTGCTGAGCTTGTGGAAGCGCACATCAGCTTCGTGGTGCATGGCCATGAACGGATACGGGGACATGAGTGCGTGCTGGCAGGTCGTGTGCTCCCGAGGGACGAGTGTGCCGGCGAGGAGTGGGCGGTTTTCGGCCAGAAAGTGCTCGTGCGTGGCACACATGATCGCCACGAACGAGTACTCGCAGGTCAACGTCTTGGCAGCCAATTGACACAGTAAATCCAGGTCTTTGGTCTCAGGTTTCGGCAGCCAGAGCTCTGGACGAGGCGTCTCGGGCGCGAGACGGTCGGCAAGTTGCAGCAAGCCGGAAGTCTTCGCTGCTGCGATTCGGTCAGCCTCGTTGTGTGGCATGGGGAAACGAGGCACGTCAACCGCGGGGTCTTCGGGGAGATCTAGCGGGTAACTTCGTTGGTCTGGATTTCCCAGCTTACAAGCCGCCAACGTTGGCATTCGCTGCTCGTCTTGCAGTATCTTGTCGATCTTTTGCACGGCCTCACTCGCGTCCAATTCTTTGAAACATGGCGCAGTGTGCTCATATTCAGCGTCATCTTGGTCGAAAGTGTCTGGGTTTCCCTGTTGAAGTAGCGTCCGAATGACAGCCATCACAGCGGCGTGTTCAGCACTACCCGCAGTCGAATTCAAGGCTGAGGTCGACAGGAAGTCCACCAGGAGCGAGGCTGTCGAGCTATTGTTGAAGTCCTCGATGACTCGGGGCGGTCCTCGATGTTTTTCGCGTTCGGCTGCCGTCCCACCAAACACCTCGGAGTATTCACAAGCTTGGACGTTTGCGTTGCATCGGGTGCAAACAACAATCGAGGCCACGCGACCAGAAACACTCTCCGTTTGCTCAGCTCGCCAGCAGTCGATGCAGACGAGATACCCGCACAGATAGCAGCGCCGTGTGTCCATTTTCAGTGAAGCCAAGGTGCGGTTCGCGATGGCCGAAGCTGCCTTCACTAGCGACAACTTGACAGGCGCCAAGCTGTGAGTGCAGCACGGACAACGCGAATTCGAGTCTCGTATGGCGCTTGCGTTGGCTGGAACTTGCACTCCAAAGCGGCGACGACGAATGAGGTCGGGGAGATTGGTGACGCCACTCGCAAGGGCGAGCAAGCGGCGCAGTTGGGCCTTGTGCTTGCTGGAATCTCCGTATTCAATTGCTTTGGAGCGGAGGAAGGAGCCTGGACTGGACTTTGAGCTTGAAGCCGAACTTTGGCGATCCCTGCTAGCTCCCGGGACACTCTGACTGCTACAACGAGCTTTATCTGGTGGATCAAACCACACGTGAAACACCACGCGCAGCCCCTTTCGATCGGGGAGTTGGTCGACGAGATACGACGCATTCATCCCGTGGAGCTGGTCCACTCGAGCGTTCTCTCCGACAATACGCCCCGGGACTGACTCGGTTGGCAGCAAAGCACGCTTGGAAATCGTGAAGCCGTCGCGCTCAGTCTTGCGTTGGAAGTAGTCCAAGTAGCACCACTGCTCGTTGCGCCCCAGCATCGATGTGCGCGCAAAGCTCTTCGTCTTCACAGCAAGTTGCTCGCCGCTATCGTTGTCGAAGACATTATCGTCTTGGTTGTCTGTCGGGTTGCAGTCCCGAGAGCAGGAGACTTCGCGCTCGTACGACCCAAAGATGAAGCTCTTGGCGTACAGAGCCGTCATGGAGGCGTTGTGCTCGATCTCCGAGCTTGAGCGAAGGATGCTGGCCACCTCCTCAATGCTGGCGTCGAGGCGGCCAGCACACAACACATCGAGATCATTTTGGCTGTTGTTGCTCTCCACAACTTCTCGTTGGAATACAACAAACCGGTCGACGGTGTACAGGCGCTTCCAAGGTCCATTAGCCTCCGGACCGGCCGAAAGAGAGGTGAAGTCCTCTCGGTTGTGAGCAGCTCGAGCCCGGTCCAGCATTTGTGCGTCTGAAAGTGTCACGGGTGTGAGTTTTTCCTCTGACTGCGAGTCCTCGTCGCTCTGCTGTGTTGCCATCGATGGGGTCGAGCCAGAGGTGGAGCTTGATCCCGATCCGTCCCAGCGTTGCCGCTGTCGACGTCTTCCCTCTTCAAACATACTGCGAACTCTGGAAAAGTTCATGACGAGTACTAAGTATCCTCGCTGGGTGTTGCGCTCAACGACCTCCGGAATTTCGTCTGGCGGAGTACCGAGGAGAGCAACAAGTCCTTCTCGCGCGCCTGTCGATCGTAACAGACAGGACCCGATGGCTTGCAAAGGGGTTTCAAGGACAAATTCAGGCCGGAGCTATCCGGCCTCCTAGTGACCACCCCTCGTTCCGCTTGCTATCCCCTATTACTGGACGTCACACCTCATTTCACTGGTAGCTCGCGACCAGGAGCGCGTGACGCTAGAGCGACGTATCATTTCAATGGCTCAACATTAATCCGCTGGGACTTCCTGGTTACTGCTGCATCTCGCGACTCTTTTGCAGTACGAAGTCGGTGGCTGCGTCGGCGAGGCGCTTCATCGCGTGCGAGAGATTTCTGCTCGAGGCTTCGAGTCGATACAGCAAAACATATCCACCATCACGTCGTCCGCGTCGGTTTGCCATCTCCAGCCGGCGCACGCAGAAGCGGGTTTCGAATTGGTCGGTCGTTTTCGCCTTGTGCAAACGTACATCGGCTTCGTGGTGTGTTGCTACGAGAGACATGAGTGGCAGCGATAGCTGGTTGGCTTGCAGCTACGAGATGCTTGTGCTTGACACGCAGGACTACAACGAACGAGTACGCCCACTCCAGAGTCTTCGCGGCCAGTTGACAGACTTTGGTTCGGCTAGTGTTGTGGGTGGAATCTCGGGCGCGCGTCGATCAACAGCGAGAATTGTCCGAGTCCTCAGCAACTCGCGGAGGTCCTCGGTGTCTTTCATTCGGAAGTTCCGAGTCTTCACAAGCGTGAACATTCGCGTGGCAGCGGGTGCAAACGACAATTGCAGCGATTCGGCCGACTGCGCTCTCCATGTGCTCGGCCGTCCAGCAATTGGCGCAGACGAGATATCCGCACAGGTAGCACCGCCTCGTGGCGATCTTAAGGTGAGCCAGACTGCGACTCGCGATGGCCGAAGCTGCCACCGATAGCGAGAGCTTCATAGTCGCTAAACTGTGAGTGCAGCACGGACAGCGCGTGTTTTGAGCTCGAATTGAGCTCAGATCAGCAGGCACTTGAAGCCCAAAGCGCCGACGTCGCACGATTTTCGGCAGATGTGTCACTCCATGAGCCATGGCGAGCAGTCGACGCATTTGCTCTTTGTACTTCTGAGTGTCTGCACGATTGATCTTCGATTGCGAGCCTGAACTAGAGCTGGAGTTGGAGCTTTGGCGCCGACTACTGCAGCTCGAGGTGCTTCGACTGCCACGAGCCTGATTTTCTTCACTTTCGGGTGACTCAAACCACGCACGGAACACTACGCGGAGACCTTGTCGCTCTGGGAGCTTTTCCACGAGATACGAGGCGCTCAACCCGTGGAGCTGATCAACGTGGGCGCTCTCGCCCACAATTCGCCCTGGAATCGGCTCCGACGCAGGCAAAGCTCGTTTCGTGACTGTAAACCCGTCCCGCTCGTCCTTGCGGCGAAAGTAGTCAAAGTAACACCACTGTTCATTGCGCCCCAGTATGGACGTGCGGGCGAAACTTTTGGTTTTAACGACGAGGTGCTCACTGCCGTCGTCAACATCTTCGTCGTCTTGCGTTTGGTTGGTTGTGCATGGTACTTCCCGCTCGTACGACCCGAAGATGAAGCTCTTCGAGTACAAGGCCGACATTGCAGAGTTGAGCTCACCCTCGGAGCTGGAGCGGAGAATGCTCGCAACCTCTTCGAGACTCGCGTCCAGGCGACCAGCGCACAACACTTCGAGCTCATTCGAGTCGGAATCGGTACCAACTTTGCTGTCTGCGACTTGTTTTCGGAAGACAACGAAGCGACCGACGGCTTCCACACGCAGCCGAGGACCGTTTGCTTCTGGACCGGCCGCCAGCGACACAAAATCTTCACTCGTGTACGCAGCTCGAGCTCGCTGCAGCATTTCTTGGTCTGAAAGTGTCGCCGCTCTTGGTACTCGCACACTCTGTTGAGATGGAATTGATGGGGTCGAACTGAGACCTTCGCTCGTATCGCTCGATGATGAACTGCCCCAACCTTCTCGCCCACGACGCCCTGCTTCCTCCAGCATACTGCGTACTCTCAGCAGGTTCATGGCAAATGGGCGGGATCAAGCGAGGAGTTTGACCAAACTATTGTGACTGTGACTGGTCAGCCAGTGCGAACTCAAGCTCTTATCGCGCCTGTTGCCGACCGCATACAGTACATGCAGCGTGGACATGGCTTCAGGCAGTTTGTGAGGCGGCTACCTGACCGATTCGGCTTCCACACGCATAATATGACAAAACACTGGACTCTACCACCTCTCGATTTGCTTCGTGGAGTCTAAAGCTCAGGGATTCTGAGCTTATCTCGTACACAAGTCTTCACTGGCGTCGTGAGGAAGAGCTCTGCATTCGTTTTGAGGGTGTTTGGCCACGGGTAAGCAGATCGACATTACGACCGTTGGTTTCCTGCACTGCTACTTGCAGCTCTGCATCAGCTAAGTCTAGTGCATTAGGCTGAATGACGGCCGGTGTGTATTGCTTTGAATGCAAAACGATTCACGCCGTCTGAACGAACGAATCTGCTCCAGCCGTCTCGTTGTCCGTGCAATGCTAGCGCTTAATGTGACTCGCGGTGCGCTACTAACGCTGATTCGGAGAGCCCCGTGGCATGGTATCACTTGTCAGCACACGGCCTCAATCCGCCGCTGCAAGTGAGTCTAGGCTCAAAACGCTGACGCCGAGAGCTTTCATAACTCTCCGTTGTGCCACGACGGGCTCGAGAAGTGCAGTGAATCCTCGGTGAGGTGCAAGTTATGGCTTCGGAAGAAGAATAGCACGCGTGTTGGTCGACGAACGGTAGTGTCCGGCGCCAATTGGTTGTTGGGCTCATTCACGATATCGTCTGAACTGCAGACCCCTCCACTTAACGTGTGCGGCACCACCGTTCGGTTCAAGCTGGCCCCTTCACCCCATTGACTGCGCCAGGAACGTGGGGGCAAGTGGCTTTCCCAAACCATTCTGGCCGAGCTGTTCATAGAGCGCTGGACGATGGTGAAGGTGAAACTTGCTGTTTGTCTCTAGCACCACGACCAGGAGCACTGTCCTCATACCAGCCACGCCAGAAGCATGCCGACTAGGGAGGGAGGGCGGACCTTATCTCGCCAGTGTGGCTCATTAGCTCAATCGTTCGACTTAACGTTCCCAAGCTACTTCACAACTCAAAAGCGTCGCTGCACACGACGAGCAGGCCCATCGCCCTACCGTCGTTGTCCACAATGCGAACCATTCGGATATGGGCCAGGCCACATTGGCCATGCATCTTGCTGACGACGATGAGGACAGCTCTGCATCATCCGTCACAGCGTCCGATGCAAACTTCAGCCGCTTCTCGACGACGCAAGTCACCTCTGACCAACGAGGCAGCACCTTTACCAGCGCTGGTACACTTCCGTTTGAAGCCGAGATCCTACGATGATCTCGGAGTGCGCATGCCAATACAGACTTCAGTGCGCTCGCAGCGGAACCGGAGCAGGGCGGCCCGTGGCAATGTGAGGAGACAGTCGACCGGTTCTCCGTGTTTCAACGTAAAAACGCTGATACTTCGACAGCTACGCCAAGGAGGAAAAACGTTGAGCGCGCTCGTTTGGAGGTGTTGTGTGCTGGTCGTCTCGACGCTAGTCTTGATGAAGTCGCTCGGATCCTGTGCCCCGACACGGAGGCCGCGCACAATGCGGCGATGAAGGGCTTGCACGACAAGAACTTCATCTTTTGGTCCATCGACCGCAAGGTGCCATGCCCTAGAAGCCTCCGCTACGGGACGGCAGAACCTGTCGGCGGTGACGACGAACAGCTCGCAGTGAAAACAAGTAGCTTCGTTCACACTGCGCTCTTCGGTCACAACGAACAGTGGAGCTACATCGACTTCTTCCAACGCAAGCCTGAGCGAGATGGCTTCACGATCTCGCAGCGTGCGTTGCGGGCGGATGAATCCACACCAGGACGTGTCGTAGGGGCGCATGCAAGAGTGCACCAACTACACGGTCTCGGCGCTTCGTACTTGGTCGACCAGTTGCCTGAGCACCAGGGTCTCCGCGTTGTCTTCCACTCGTGGTTTGACGCTGGACCACCGAGCCAGGACAGCTCAAGACGTCGCGGTAGACGGCGGTCATTCTCGGACTCGACGGCCAATGCCTCAGTGTGGTACCGTAGCGAGGCGAAAGCTCAAGCTCGTCGTCTGCTAGCACTTGCGCACGGCATCGCGCAACTCCCCGACCACGTGCGTCGCCGACGATTTCACATCCAGTCGCCGGGTGGTGACCAGAGCGCTCTCCAAACCGACAACACGCGCTGTCCATACTGCACGTGCAGTCTCTTCACCGTGATGCTGGCGCTGGCCATGGGCTTGTCGGACTGGAAGAGGCTCAAGAAGATGCGGTGCTACCTCTGCGGGTATCTCGTCTGCGGGAAGTTGCCCAAATGGAGACCGGGGCAGGACGCGTAGCCTCCGTCGTCGCGTGCACACGTTGCCATACTCGTATCGAAACCATCCGACCGGACTCGGAAGGCGAACAATAAGTTAACGTACAAGTTGGTTAATGCTGTTGCTCTTGGGTGACCGTGGAGACATCTACTCGTTTTCGTTTTTCAGTGAGGTTCATTGAGGTCACGCCCGTTCTAGCTATCGTCTTTTGCACCGATGGCTAGCTTTTCTTACCCGGTCCAAGCTTGCGCCTCCCCGTTACTTGCCGACGACTTTAGTAGTCGGCGGCCACCGCATCCTCCTGTGCAGTGTCTTCCATGCTATCAATCCATGGCAGCATATCTGTCTCCATGTGTCTAGTGACCATTTCCCAGGCCTTTCCGTTGTCTTCCTTCCCCCTTAACGTAACCTGAGTGCTGCGACGGCGATCCATTGCCATTTCGGCAAGTGTGTCCACCATCTGATTAGCTGCTCGCTGATGATGGTGCCATTGCTGAATCGTTAGTCGATCACTCAGCCGGCGGCATTTCCAGTAGACTGCCTTCAAGTGCTGAGCAAGTGGTAGCCTCCGGTGCTTGTGCTGAGCAATCACCTGCATGTTGTCCCCGATGTGGAGACATCTACTACATGCTTGAACAGGAGTGGCCCGGGGCTTTGGGTGCCACGAGGCGAGTCCAGTTGTGGCTTAGTGACCACGGCCAGGTTAGGGCGCTCCCCATGTTGTGACCTCCGGCAAATGATGAATACGCTTGAGGGTGCTCACCTTGAGTTTGCATTATCCTTCCCACTGATCGCCGGTGCCTCTCTGGCCTGAATTTACCGCGCGTGGCCGTACGGGCCACCGGAAGTCGTTTCTAGAGGCGACAGGCGGGGCTCTAGTTTCGGTCACGCTTGGCTCGTGGTCTCCAGACCCTCCGAGCGATCGCAACAACAACGTCAGTTGGCATTCCGACTGCAAACACCACGTAGCACCGTCTAGATCAGCGCTGCAGTGGCCATGAACTTGTCCAGAGTGCGCAGCATGTTCGAGGAGGCTGGACGTCGTCGCCGCCAAGGCTGGGGTGGGTCCTGGGGCGGATCGGACAATGCTTCTAACCAGTCGAGCCCGACCCCGTCGATGTCAACGCAGCAGAGCGACGACGATATCCAGCAAGAAGCTCTGAAAGCTGCCGCCGGGCTGTCGGACCAAGAGCTGCTGGATCGAGCTCGAGCCGCACACAACCGCGAAGACTTCGCCTCTCTTTCGGCTGGTCCGGAAGCGAACGGACCCTGGAAACGCGTGGAAGGAGTCGACCGCTTCGTCGTCTTCCGACGACCGACTACGGGGAACAACAACCACGACCAAACCAATGGCCTGGAAGTGATGTGTGCCGGTCGTCTCGACGCCAGCATTGAGGAGGTCGCCAGCATCCTTCGATCGAGCTCGGAGATTGAGCACAACGCCTCCATGACGGCCCTGTACGCCAAGAGCTTCATCTTTGGGTCGTACGAGCGCGAAGTCTCCTGCTCTCGGGACCGCAACCCGACAGACAACCAAGACGATAATGTCTTCGACAACGATAGCGGCGAGCAACTTGCTGTGAAGACGAAGAGCTTTGCGCGCACATCGATGCTGGGGCGCAACGAGCAGTGGTGCTACTTGGACTACTTCCAGCGCAAGAAAGAGCGCGACGGCTTCACGATCTCCAAGCGCGCACTGTCCCCCTCAGAATCGACGCCAGGACGCATCCTCGGACAGAACGCTCACGTCGACCAACTTCATGGCCTGAACGCCTCGTATCTCGTCGACAAACTCCCCGATCGCAAGGGACTGCGGGTTGTTTTCCACGCGTGGTTCGACTCGCCCGGTGCGGGGAAGTCTCGGGGCGTTAGTCGCAGCACCTCCAGCCCAGGTCCTGGTTTGCGTTCCAAGTCGTTCGAATACGGAGAAATGAACACGCACAAGGCCCAAATGCGTCGGCTTTTGGCTATGGCGCATGGGGTGATGAACCTCCCCGACCTCATCCGCCGTCGCCGCTTTGGCGTGCAAATAGCCGCCGATCTCGGCGCCGTACACGCTTTAAACTCGCGCTGTCCGTGCTGCACTCACAGTTTATCGCTTATCAAGTCTACATTAGCGAAGGCGACCTCAGCGTTAACCAACCGAAGCTTAGCCCCGCTCAAGGTGGACACGAGGCGCTGCTATCTGTGTGGATATCTCGTCTGTGTCCACTGCTGGTCAGCGGAGCAAATGGAGAGCGTGGTTGGCCGAGTGGCTGCCATTGTCGTCTGCGTTCGGTGCCAAGCGAATGTTCAGGCTTGTGAATACGCAGAAGTGTTTGCTGGGACAGCCGCCGAGCGTGAGAAGCACCGCGGACCACCTCGCGTCGTTGAAGACTCGAACAATGCTTCGACTGTGCCGTTGTTGGTCGACTTTTTGACTGCTTCTCTTGAGCACGCGACAGCAGGGAGTCCCGAGCATGCTGCTGCCATGGCTGTGATTCGGACTCTTCTTCGCCAAAATGAACAAGACTCTGACGAAGACAGCGAGGATGAAGCCTCGGACAACAACGAATACGAGCGAAATGCCCCTCGTTTCAAGGTTCTAGATGAGACCGAGGCGGTGAAAAAGGTTGGAGAAATGCTGAGCGACGACCACCAATTCACCACACTGGAAGCGTGCAAACTCGGAAACTCCCAGCAACGGAGCTACCTCTTGGATCTACCCGAAGACCCCACGGTCGACGTTCCTTGCTCTCCGATCCCGAGCAACGAAGCTGAGCGAATCGCAACCATCAAATCTGCCGGGCTGCTGGAACTTGCCAACCTTTTTGCGCCCGAAACCCCACCCACGGACGTCTCCGAGCCGAGAGGAGACTTGTCCGATGTTCACGACCTGGAATTGCTGTGCCATTTGGCCGTGAAAACACTCGGCTGCGCATACTCGTTCGTGACTGTCATGTGTGCGAAGCACGAGCACGTCATGTTTGGGACGCACCCAGCTTTCGTCGGGGCTGCTGTGCCTCGGGAGCAAACCTCGTGCCAGCACGCGCTGATGTCTCCATATCCTTTCATGGCTACGCACCAGGAAGCCGATGTTCGCTTTCATAAGCAAGGCGCCATCTCGGCGATTCCCATTCGGTTTTACCTCGGCTTTCCTCTCAAGCTGCCGGCTGCAGGAGACAACGGAGAAGAGGTGACGGTGGGAATGCTGTGCTGTATCGACTCGAAACCTCGCGCCGAGATCACGCGTACTCAATACGCGACCATGACGCGACTGGCTGGCACAGCAACGCATTTCCTCGAGCAAAAAGGTCGACAACTCGAACAGCAGCAGCGGCCTCTGAAAGTGTCGATGTAAAATCCATGAAGAATTTTTGTACCTGAAATTCTCACGACGACGATAAATCGACATCTTGGATCGCAATGCTAGCCTATTGGAAGTAGAACTACGCCTTCACTTAGTCTCCCATTATTTTCCGTTGCCACATCTTGACTTTAGTGGTTTCTCTGTCAGAGAGAAACAACAAGCTTCACCTTTACCATCGTTCAGCTCTCTATGAACAGCTCGGCCAGAATGGTTTGGAAAAGCCACTTCCCCCCACGTTCCCGGTGCAGTCAATGGGATGAAGGGGCCAGCTTGAACCGAACGGTGGTGCCGCACACGTTAAGTGGAGGGGTCTGCAGTTCAGACGATATCGTGAATGAGCCCAACAACCAATTGGCGCCGAACACTACCGTTCGTCGACCAACACGCGTGCTATTCTTCTTCCGAAGCCATAACTTGCACCTCGCCGAGGATTCACTGCACTTCTCGAGCACGTCGTGGCACAGCGGAGAGTTACGAAAGCTCTCGGCGTCAGCGTTTTTGAGCCTAGACTCACTTGCAGCGTCGGCTTGAGGCCTTGTGCTGTCCGCGCGACCAGTGAATCACTGGCAGTGATACATGTACAGCCACGGGTCTCTCCGAATCAGCGTTAGTAGCGCACCGCGAGTCACATGAAGCGTTAGCATTGCACGGACAACGAGCAGATTCGTTCGTTCAAACGACGTGAATTGTCTTGCGCTCAAAGCAACACTCACCCGGCCATCAAACCTCCATCGGTTCAGCCTAATGCACTAGATTTAGCCGATGCATATAAGCCTGAACCGATGGAGCCTGCAAGTAGCAGTGCCGGAATGTCATGTTGCAGTTCCTTGCGACTGGCAAAGATCGCGTCCCATGGCAACACCTGATAATATCGAAACAACGTATGCATAAGGGTATGAGATCTCACAATCCCGGTGTGAGTCATCGCAACAGCATGGAAGAGATGCGACTGTATAATTGTCACACAGGTCCGAGGGGGAGCGTATCCGAATCTGCGCTTGGATCTCCTCCACCTCCCCGAGCCATCGGGACCTGTTCCCAACATCTTAGGCCGGAATTCCCATCGCAAATGGCTCCGCATTCTCCAGCAGGAAAGCGCAGCCGCTTGATGCGACATCATGGCCGAAGCGCGTCAGCATCACCGCTTTGGAGCGATATCTCAGCCCCGAGCCGCGCACTTCAACTCGCCTCACTTCAAGGTGATCCCTTGCAATGCAACGGGTTCCAACGGCCACCAAGCTGCAAGCTGCCGCCATTGCTGTCCATGTCGAAATGGCTCGACCGCTGCGGTGCCGTTCCGACGACGATCAACCACGCATCTCTCGCCACCGCCAGAACCATCATGGATAAGGCGAGGCGGAACATGCTCGGCCCGGCCTCTGCTCGGCCGGCTGTTGTCCGCCGTGGGGCTCTTGCGCTCCACGCACGACATGTCGTCGCCTTGTGCGGGGCGTGAGCGATATACGGTGACCGCACCCGTCACATTTGGAGCCGATGCACCTCGCGTCACGGCGGCCAGCCTCCAAGCAGCACCGAGCCTCGT
>JAHQIV010001361.1:0-12158 GCA_030463285.1 Phytophthora europaea
ATCCTGCGCGGGGACGTCCGCTACCACCGTGACCAGCTCCGCGAGTGCGAGACTTCGCGTCCCGTCAAGCGGCGTTGGCCACCATCACGCTGCAGAAGAGTGCTGACGTCATCGACCACCTGAAATCTTGGTGCCAGGCGTACGACGACCAGCTCCAGGAAAATCGCGCTACGATCCGCAAGGATCGCCAGCAGCTCAAGGATGGGTTTTCGAAATTCACGTCGATTCTCATAAAAGTCCACAGCTACCTTGTCTCCAGGCAGAAGGACCGCGAAAGTTTGTGCCTCGTCGATCACGGCACCGACACCACGCATTCTGAAGGGTTCCAGACCTTCCTGCAGCAGATCACACGGTCCAGCTTCACCCGACCGAGGCATCGGCTGGCTCCAAGCGTCGCGCCGGGTCCTCGGCGGCTGCTGCCCAAGATGATCGTGAGTCGGACCAACCGTCGGATGACTCCTCCGAGGATTCCGAGGACGTAGTCGTGGTCGAGCCTCCATCCAAGCGTAGGAAGAAGTCGTCTCGGTCGTCCTCGACTTCCACCTCTCGTTCCAAAACGAAGCGGTCTTCTTCTCGATCCGCTCCGGAAGCTCGGTCTCGCTCTCGGCACAAGTCGAGACTCGGCAAGCCTTCAGTGGATCTCCGTGCGAAGGCCAGTTCATCCGTGACATCGACGAGTCCGCGCTCAGCCTCGCTTGAAGTCTCTTCATCTGGTCGTTCAGAAGTTTCTCCTGCAACGACTAGCGGTTCTCAGGACTCGGTTGGAGGCCAAGTGGTTCCCGCTGCGCCTCTGTCGAGCGCATTGCCTGCGATTGTAGTCTCGGCTCCCGCTGCTGCCTCGGCTCCGCCGGCCTCTCCGTGTCATTCAGAGGCCTCGACCGCGTCGCTGCCGGTGTCCAGTCCAGACTACACGGACTACCACGGGCCTCGCTTTGAAGCTGAAGAGGAGGACGAGGAGGACGCAGAGGACGCAGTCCAGTCTGATGGTGACCTCGGCGATACCTCGCCCAGCAGTGGACCGCAACGTGCGACATACTCAGGCCGCTCGCAGTCTTCTCGCACGCCAGCTGCCAAAACCGACGGCGGCAAAGCTGAAGTCGAGGAGGCAAGCGACTCCGCTGGTTCGGATGCTGAGGGCGAGGAGTCGCCTGACGAATCTGCAGCCGGCCCGCCAAGGGCGGCGATCCGCCTCGACGTCCTTGCCAATGTGGCTTCGTCATCCGAGTGACCCCGACGCTCGATGCCTACCTCTTTTCCCGCTCGCAAGTGGTCTGGGATCTTTTGGCCGTGTCACAACATCGTGACCACCGTTAGCGTAGCATAATCATTAATATCAGTCGCGTTTCATGTTTATCTCCATGTCATATCTTTCTCCAGTCGCGACTTCCGTTCGTAATTTTCCACAATACATATAAATGTGCGATCATTTTGGTGCAGTAGTCATCTTCGTCTGCTTGGGTAGGCTGCATCACCCTACCGGCAGTTCATCATTTGGTGCAGTCATAGTTTTCGTCTGCTTGAGTGGCCTGCCCAAGCAGATGTGGGTGGGCCCCGCCGGCAGTTCGTCATCATCTTTGGCGATCGAACTAGTCCTCGTCCGCCACCTGGGCCATCTGCAATCTCCGCTCACTACGCTTCTCGCGTATGTAGTCGTACAGAAGCCCTCCGCATGAGAGGTTAGCTGCAGGCTCCAACGTAGGTTCGTCATAGCCGACCCACTTCACCAGGAATTCTCTGACTGCTCGCTCCGTACTATTAAGGAGAGGGACACGGTCATCCAAGATCGCTTCAACCTTATATTCACCAGCCAGTCGGTCTGGCTCCCAGCTGTCCTCGGGCAGCAGCTCCTCATCGAAATCCAGTCTCGTTTCCTCCGTAATATCCGGAGCCAGCCGAGTCTTCGGTCGCTCTCCGAACTCACTCACCGCTTTCAAGCGGGACACGTGTACCACCGGGTAAAACCTGCACCCACTGAAGTCGGGCAGGTCCAATTCGAACGCGTACTCGTCCACCATCTTCTTGATCCGGAACGGCCCGTGCCATCGATGGGCTAGCTTCTTCGTCAATCCTGGTTTCACTCGATCCATGTACAACCACGCTCTGTCTTCAGGCTGGAACAGTGGCCGTGAGCTCGCGTCAGGCGAGCCTTCCTCGGGTTCGTCGGGTTCGTCGGTTTCCGCCGAGCTCTCATTTCTCGCGGACTCGGGCAACGCAGCTCGTTCGACTCGGCTTAAGGACTCGTTGTGTTTCTGAGCCCTGCGAGCCTTCTCCGTGGCTTGGTATTCTTTAGCCATTCCTAGAGCGATCTCTTGTTGCCTGTTGGCCTCTCGTCTCCATGCTAGCGCGTCAGACTGTCGGCCGAGCCTTTGTTTGAGCGAGGACGACATTGCTCGAAGTGTAGACCGGGCGTCCCACCCGTGCACCAGGTAGAACGGGGTGTCTTTCCTCGTTGAATCCTGATAGTTATTGATCGCGAAGATCAGTTTTTCCACGATCTCGTCCCAGTCTTGCTGCAGCGGGTCCTCAGCATACACTCGTACTGATTGTATCACGGTCTTCACCGAGCGCTCCTGTTGTCCGTTGGCCTGCGGCCGATAAGTCAGGGTAGCTCTCGACCTGGACTGTATCATCTCAGCGAATGCTTGGAAGACCACGCTCATGAAACGTGGGTCTCGGTCGTGTCTGATCAACGACGGTGCAGCGAATCTTCGGTAGATGCACTCTTCAAACGCTTGAGCCACGCGAAGTGCGGATGTGTCAGCCATCGCTTTCCCCATGACAAAACCAGTAAAGGCACATTGGAATAGCAGGAGTGCGGTGTTTCCCCGCCGAGGCTTCGGAAGGGGTATCACAAAGTCCATGGACACCATCTGGAACGGTCTCTCAGCCAGTATGTTGCCAGGCGAGTACCCGCGAAGGTGTGGGCGGCTCTTACTGGAGCTACAATCCGGGCACGAGCGTACATACTTCTCCACGTCAGCGAACAGGCCTATATAATAGTAGTCAGCCTTGACACGATGGTAGGTTCGAACGATGCCTTGGTGACCTCCTTCCAACGAGTCGTGACAGTTCTGCAGTATTTCTTGGACCATCGTTGTGGGTACCACGAGGCGCAACGTTGTTTCCTCGGTTCGTTCTCTCCCCCACCGACGGTTCGCTCCAAGGAAGTAAAGTAGCCCGTCTTCACTGAGTACGAACTTGTCCGCCATCTTCCAGGCTTCTCGCGCGGCTCTGTAGCCGAGCTGCGCTTCTTCCCCCTTTACCACCGCCTTGAGGTTAGACCACCGGAGCTCTTCATCCTGAGCTTTGCTGATACGCGCGCGTCGCTCTCTCTGCACGACCAGGGGGTCGATATCGTCCGCCGAGGGCTCGTGGGTGCTCGCTGCGTCAGGTCTCGGTGGTTCTTGTGAGCCTGGAACTTCTTCGGGCCGATCGTCTGTCTGGTCTAAGTCACGCGTCTCTCCGTCCTGATTGATGACCACGGGTATGTCTGCGAAGCGGACGTGTTTCCGTCGAGCTCTTGTTTGGCGTCTCGTCACCGCTGCTACTTGTCCCGTTTCTCGTGCAAAATCGAAAAAATTCCTACTACGGGTCTTGTCGCGTGTTTCCAGTATGCGTATTGAGTTGACGGATCGTGTCACCACCTCTTCCGAGACCTCGGCCGAGGGTTCATAGATAACTTCCTGGATGCGGTTCAACTATCTCAATTCACGCTTCCTGTCTTCACTCTCAACCACTGCAGATACCTTGCTTTCGAGGGTTTCACCTGCCAAAGAGTCGGCCGTGGCATTGAACTCTCGGACCGCGTGGAGGTATTTCACCGACCGAAGTTTCGCCGTGAGCTCTTTGTGTCTGTTGAGTTGTGCCATTAGCGACTCCTTTCGACAAGCGATCACCCCTAGGGATTGCTGGATTGCGAGTCTCGAGTCTCCAACGATGACTAAGTCCTCGGCCCCATGGGGCAAGGCGGCCGAGACACCGTTATTCATACCCGTGTACTCGGCCATATTGACCGTGGTAGTCTCGAGGTAAGCACTCGCAGCGATCACTACAGTCCATTCGGGAAGGCGCCACAGAATCCACGCACAACTGCCGCATCCACCATGTTTCTCCGTCTTGGCCGATCCATCGAACGAAATGACGTACCCAACGTAGTCTCTTGGTAGTCGTGCGTACAGCAATTGAGGATCCGTCCGAACACTCGGTGAACCTCGTGTTGGCAGGGTTACCGGACTGAGCGAGTCTTCGAGGTCGACAAAACTTGTGATGGTCGACTGGAGGAGTTGAGCAAAAGCGCAAACTTATTCCTTGACGCGTTGCACACCTAAGTGCCACGGCGATAGCAAGACGGCGAATTGAGTAGCACGTCCAAACAATGACTTGGACTTGTGAACCCATTCGAGCGTCGAAAAACGCGTGTAGACATGAATGGTCCGACCGGCCAGCTGTGTGTAACCCACCTTCACAGCTGGAGTAAAGCCAGGACCTCCTTTTCTGCCGGGTGGTAATTCATATCGGCGTCCTTGAGGACTCGTCCACAGAACCGTACTGGGTGCATCAATCCGTCATGCTCTTGCATGAGGGTAGTACTCACGGCCCACTCATTGGCAAAGAGCGTCACATGAACCGGCAGGTCTCGGCTGAAGTGTCGGAGGATAGGTGCCTCAGCGACCTTTCGCTGCAAAGTAGCAAAGCTGCGTCTGGCTGCTGAGAGGTCACCCCCGTCCGCGAAATCTTCGTCCTTGACCTGATAGAGCGCGGCTCCGTAGACCGCGAAGTCTTGGATGAAGCGGTTGTAGTAATTCAGCGCGCCGAGGAATGACTGCATACCCTTCTTGGACCGTGGAAACGATAGTTCGGTTATAGCCTTGAGCTTCATCGGGTCCGCGTGGATTCCCGCTCTCGTAACGTCGTGGACAGCAAGTCCACCTTCGTCTGAACGAAGATGCTCTTAGTAAAACTGACCCTGATGCGGCATTCTTCGAACCTGGCGAGGAGTCGATCTAACGTCGCGAGGCAACTCTTGAAGGATTCGCCGCCAAAACAGATATCGCCAACAAAAGAGCGTCGTTCGAACACAGGCGTCAGCTTGGACGCGTCCGCTTCTCCGTTCGTGAACATGTCAGTCAACGGGCTATTGACCAAATCTGCCACCGAGCCCTCGGCCTGGCTGGCTCTGAGATCCGCGTCGAACTTGGTCACCCCAGTGGGGGCGTGTTCGTCTTCGTGGGTCACCTCACGCAGTGCTCGGTCACT
The DNA here is from genome assembly GCA_030463285.1 of Phytophthora europaea. Lineage (NCBI taxonomy): Eukaryota > Oomycota > Peronosporomycetes > Peronosporales > Peronosporaceae > Phytophthora > Phytophthora europaea. The sequence goes on from JAHQIV010001361.1 coordinate 5,257, forward strand.
CTCTTCAGCCGACTCAATGCTGCGTAGTGTTTCCATCCTCCTTTGGGCTGGACGAATTTCCAGAGAGCATTATCAATCATGCGTTGATAGATCATGGTTTGTTTTAGCCCAAATGGCATTCGAAGCCACTCAAAGTGACTCAGCGCACAGACAAACACAGAGATCTGTCGCGCTCTCCGAGTCGTCATGATTGACCAAAAACCACTTGCGGCGTCCAGCGAGCAGTACCATAGATACTTCTAGAGATCCGTGAGGAGGTCGTCCACAAGTGGCATCGCGTATTCCATGATTGCGGTCACCGCATTCACCATCTTGTAATCAATGCACAATCTGATATCCACACCGTTCTTTTTCAACACGATCACAATGGGTGACGCCCACGGACTCGTGGAGAAGGAAACCAAGCCCGCCTTGAGCAACCCCTTTAACAGCTCATAGAGTTGTTTGATGTGACGGAGAGGTACTCGCCGAGCCTTCTGTTTGATAGGCGGGTGTCCTTGCACATCAATGTCGCACACCACTCCGTAAGCTGGTGGAGGTAGCGCATTACCACTCGAAATCATAATCTTCTCATGCTGTCTGAGCACGCTCACCACCTTGTCCTGGAGCGCAGGGCTGAGCTCAGGATGACGGACATTCGCCGCCGAGTAGTCGAGCTCCGTGACCGAGGCTTCGGTCAGATCCGGTAAGAAGGCTAGCTCGTGGGCATAGTCTTCCAGATTGATCATGTTTACAGCGTGCTCTGTAGTCGAGTGATCTTCAACCGTGTCGTCGTCCGCGTCGGCGGAAAGCACGGTCGCGACAGACACGTACATTCGTTCCAAGATGTCAATCGAGCTTTCGTCCGAGTCCCACCTGAAGTCTGAGTCGGCCGAGCTCTTACCACTCGGTCCCGGATCATCTTCGGACGGGCCACTAGGAGTTCTCGCCGGCTCTGGGCGCTCGGTCGACAATTCCGCACAACTCGGGTCCGGACAGGACTCATCGCTCACCCCAGATTCGAAATCGGGTCGGCTGGGCGTCGCAACAGTCGGTGGAGCAGGCTCCATCACCGATTCATCATTGGAGGGCAGGTCGTCGTTGACGAATTGCTCTCGTTCGCTTCGATCTTCTCCTCCACACTCACGGTACACAGTGCTGTTTAAGTACTCCCGTTGGGCCGATGAGTCCTCGGTCGGTCTCCTCAGTACTCGCGTGGGAGTGGTATACTCCGGGCGGTCAACTGCGGAAGGCTGAGACGCTAACCACCGTGCGTACAACTCCCCTTTCCGTCGGAACACCGTCTTGTTACGACCTCGTTGGCCAACAGCTGCCAGTCTCGGTACCGACTGGAGCTCAGCCGGACGTATCCATCCGATTTCGATAGATCGCCGATAAGTACCCACATGAGCACCGGAGAGTGAGCTGGACAGGATTTAGTCGGTCAGAGATGTTGGTTAGTTTCACCCTGACGATCTTGCCCCGTTGTGACTTCAACACGGTCGGCAACAGGGTCTTCGTTCGCCGAACCCACGCTTCGTGTGTGTCAGACGACGGTTGAGACCTCGGCATCCGGTATTCCGCGAACTCTCGGCTGGGTACAAGCAAGTACTCGGTAGGACCTCCATTCACATGTGGTCCTTCTCCGCGATCATCTTGCATGTTCAGCGTCTTGATGAGCGGGATACTCACTTCGTCCGGCAGGTGGGCTGTCGCATGGAACATATCCAGCCGTACTCCCGCCGGGATCATGAAATCCGTGCCCGAGACCACAACGACACCTGCACCGTGGTCCATATTCCACAGCTCGAACTCATACACGTGTTGCCACCCCAGCGTCACCTTGACCAAGGCTCGTCGCGAGGTAGCCATCGTTCCCTTGGTGAATCCTTGAATCTCCATACAGCGACCGTGACCTTGCACGTCATGCAGCCGCAATTGCTTCGCAAACTTCTCCGATATCACGCTGACGTTCGCACCGGTGTCCAGGAGGACCCGTGTGCGCGCGTCATTCACCGCGCCATTGACCAGAGCACGAATCCGAGCTGTCCGGTCAAACCTCTGCGCGGACCACCATCTTAGCCGTTCCCCAGGGTGCAGTTTCGTCGCTCCCCGGGTGTCTTGGCCGTGATGAACTCCTTGTTGCACCGCGCTCGACACCCAAGCCTCGGTGCTACTTCCATCTTCCTCTTCTTTACCCATTCGTCTCAATTCACCCCCACCGAGACTTGCGCCTCTCTCCTTTCCATAGTCAGTCGTTTTATCATTTTCATCATTCTTCGGCCGTTTGCTCGTTCCCACGAACGCGTAGACACAGTCTGCGTCGATCGGTGGGGCGGCTAACTGTGGCAGCCTGATTGGGACCAACCCAGTTTCAGTTGGCGGGCTGCCTAGTTTAAATTGCCACCGAAGATTAGACTTTGGAGTTCAGGCGTAAGGTCCTTCTTCTCGACCTTGGTCCGAACAAGGGAGGTTAGGGCCTGAAGAGCCTCGCACTTGCCGACGTCATGAACTTGTTGGCACAGTTTGCAGCGTCGGTAGCAGTAGTGAGCCGAATGCCCGGCCCCTCCACATGCTGCGCACGGTCCGTACTGACGCGGTCGGTTGTCGCGGTTGTCTCGGTTGAAAGGTCGGTTACCGCGGTCGAAACCTCGTCCGGGTTCGCCACCCCGGCGTTGGCGGTTGTCCGAGCGGGCAAACGTTCCGTCGGCCGCTGCGCGGCGTTCCTGGTCCCTCGCGGTGGATACATGGTCACCTTCTTCGTCGGAGTCGTAAAGCTCGTCGAGGTCGCTGTTCCTGCGGTCGTCGTCCGAGTAGCCATGATCACTTGTCTCACTCTCGTCGTCACTATAAGTATACCTGGTTTGGGACGGGCGTGCGGCTCGTCCACATGCCGGTGTACGCACTTGAAGTTCAGCCATCAGGTCGGACAAAGTCGCTTCGGCTAGCGAAATCCGTGGGACACTGCGTGAGTCATCACGACGGCAGTCGAATTCTCTTTCACGGCGGTCGGACCGGTCGGACCGATCCGGCGGTTAGGGTCGCGCGTTACCTCAGGACGCCATTCATCGCGCCGGCGTGAGCTATCGCGACTCCTCGGAGGGTAGCCATCACGACTCCTCGGCGGATACGCGGATCCCTCACGGGATGTCCCGCGTTCCTCCGACTTGAGGATGTCATTGATCATATCCTCGAGCTCGTGAATATCCATCACTCGAACGTGGCAGAGGCGGCGTTCGAGGCCGCGATTGCCACATGTTTCGAGGAAACGCTGCACGTGGTCCTTGGCATCGCAACCACCCTTCTCAAACTGCAGGCCTGCATTACGAGCGTAGCCATTCAGCCGGTTGAGGTAGTCGCAGACGTGCTCGGACCCGTCTCGCTTGGCCGAGTAGTAGCGAGCCTTCGCAGACTGGCTAAACTGCGAGCAGTAATACTTAATAAAATCATCACTGAGCAACTTCCACTGGCGCTTGTTCTTATTCGACAACTGACGGTACCAGTGTAGGGCGCCGTCACAAAGACTCAGTTCAAACGCCATGTATTACTCGTTCGGAGGAGTGTGCGTTCCCTTCATCGCGTACTCGAAAGAAAAAAAGCCACTGCATAGAGTTCTCACTCTTGTTGCGGGCGCCAGTGAAGTGTTTGATCTGGGCGAGAGGTCGACGAGTCGCGAGTTCAAGCCTCGGCGTCGAATTCAGTCGTTCCATCTCGCTCACTTCGAGTACCTGGCGGGCCGACTCGTCGCTGGGACTGTCGGTTTCATCGCCACGATCGGTGTAGCCTTCACTGTCATCGTCGGACGAGTCTTTACGCGGGGTAAATCGACGAGTCGTCCGTCTAGTGGTGAAACTCGGTCGGACACCACAGGAGCCTCGAGAGACCTCGGACTCGCGTGATAGGCGGTCAGCACGGCTCGTCGACCGAGGAGTCACCATGTGGGAATCCTGGAAGTATGGCGAGCCAACGGTTTTGGCTGGGAACACGCTGTCGTTCGTTGACCGATCGGCCGAGCCTTCAGCCGACTTCTTGGGCGTTTGAGAAAGTGGGACCCTAGAAGGGTCTTCTTCTTCCTGGGCCCCAGGAGTCTTCGAGGGCCGTCCCAGGCTGATGTCGGACGCTCCAAAGTTCAAGCGAAGCTTTCTCTTCCACTTGTGCAAGTCACGGCCGGCGATAGTTGGTGGCCATCCTTGAAGTGCGGACTCGGAAGGCTGCGTTTGGGGTTCGCACCCCATCGCTCGGAGTAGTGACACCGTGTCCTCGACCACCTGAGTAGTGGCGGTCGTGTTCACTGGCCAAGCCAACTCGCCACTCAACTCAGCCCAAACGGACTGGTGAACCATCTGCGGAGTGAATTGTTGGATCCACTCACTGGATTCGATCATTTGCTCGAGCATCCGCCAGAGCACCTTGTTAGTAGCGGGGGTGCTGCTGATCAGCGGGGGCCGGTACCCGCGGGAATCTTGTGGACCCTTAGTAACCTGCACCAGAGCCTTCGACTCCTCGGTGTTGTCCTCATAATCATCCTTGGCATGATCCGGCTTCGCAACTTCATCAAATTCGGACGCGAGACTTCGGGACAGGGAGCGCGAGCCCCCACTACGTCCCGCCGACAACATCGCACCTTCTTGGTCGTCCAGCTCCTGCATCGCTGCCGGAGTCTTCTCTTCCAGGTCTTCATAATCCATCATCGTATTCTTGGCGTCGGGACCTTCGTCCGCCGAGTCGTCGAAGCTGACCGATCGTTCGGAGATCGTTGACAACTGAGACGTCAGATCGCTGGCGAGGATTGATGGAGCTCCTGTCGGTCCACGTGTCGGCCTGACCGGCGTGGCTGGTACCGCTGACTTGGATCCTTTCGCCATCTTATTCTTGTTCTTCATGTTTTTCTTCTCTTTTCTTCTCTTCTCAAAGCTCGTTAGGGGCAATACCTACACAGACCACACAACGCACTAAAGTCACACCAGTCCCGGGTCGCGGCACCAGTTGTCGTGTAGGTAAACACGATTTTTACGAGTCCTCGTCCCTCCTACCAAAGTAAGGGGAACGAGCCCTACCAACAACACACGCTTTCCCGTTAAGGTCGGCGATATATCGTTGGGATAAAATCTGAAGACCAGATCCGATCCTTTACACCGGGCTGGAATGTGCCTGAGTGCGCCGTTGGGTCAGGCAGGTATTCCCACAGAAATAGATACACCCTTAGCCACGAGCAAAGGCTAGGGTGTTTACACAGTTACGCGTAGCGCTTACCCCCTGTAGTCCCTCCGAAAGGAAGGGTACCGGGCCAGTCAAGGTCTTTTATAGGGGGGACCGAAGTGAAACCTCGGTAAGGAGTCAAATATACTGGGGGGATGTGCCACTCACCCAGAAACGTACAATGAGGTATCTAATACCTCTCAACACTCGGCCACTTCTCCACTCTTGGCCTTACCTTAAGTTCACCGATAGACAGAACCTACCTCGACCGAGTGTATCCTGAGGCTACGGCTAAGCTAGCTAGACTTACCGGAGACGGACTAGTTGACTCTTGTGGCTTGAGGGGGAAATTCTACTCTGATTTAGTGATTAGAGGCTGTGGGGCCTCGTCTATAGCTCATCCCTAATGCCTATACAAAGACCAAGTCTAAACCGAGCCTTCGGTCTAATCCTACAACCGGACGAGGCTTCGTCCTAAGTCCGGATTCCTACTAAAAGGCAAAATGAGGGTACAAGTATGACCAACCGGAGGTCACGACGGGGTTTGTATTCGAACCCGCCGTGACTCCCAGTCACTAGCTAGCCTGCTGGCACTAAAGTGCGGGAAAGATGAGTAGCCAATCAGAGGCCTCAGTCATCTTTCCCCGCGGGGTTCAAGGTCGTTAGACCTCGGCGCGGGGCTGTCAGTCAAAGTCCAAAACTCGACGTCGCATCGGTGTCCTGGATGATCTCGGTTCTTGCCGTTGTTGTAGCTTCGTTTGTTACGCTCAAGTAGAACTGTTGCAATGAAGGGCTGGTGTCATCTCTTTCAAATATAGGCGTCGACGACATCAGCACCGACGGCTCCACAGAGTCATCACCACCTAAAACGCTCTTGAGGGCATTGAAAATGGAGATATCCATGTCCGCGTTGCGTGCGTCAGTCTTGTTCGCTGCTTTAATTGCTTTCTTCTGCTCCTGCGAAAGCTCAAACCAGTTAGGCTGACCAGTAGAACCGACAATACGATTGTTGTTGAACGACACGATGGATTTGAAGGCGATCGGGAGGTTGTTCTTCTTGTCAATCACGCCCTTTTCGCTACGTAGCGTGGATCCCCACATAGAGCCTTGAACCGCTCGTAGATGCGGGCGTTGAGAAGCGCGGTTGGCTCCCCTTTCTCTGCAGGGATATCGAGCTCCATGCGCTACGCTTCAACGAGCTTCAGCGTCTCCGAGATAGTCCAGTTCGGCCCGCGCAGGCGAGAGCCATCTTGCTGGTTCTCCTGTTGCTTCTTCGCCTTCTTCGCCATGTCCTCCCCTCTGTCTACTGAAAAGTTTTGCAGTAGCAATTTTGCTACTGTAAAATCTCGGCTCGTCTGACGCTATTTTGAGTAGACGCGTAATGATTTAGGTTATAAAATCTTCAGTTCCTACTGAAGATTTACCAGTGCGACCCCCCCCCCCATTGCAGCCGAAGCTACCAACCACCGCTAGCCTAGTAATAAGAGGAGTAGATGGTGTGCTCCTTCCGAGTGCGACCAGCATTAACTTCACGAACGTATATAATATATTAAGACATTAAGCAACACTTTTAGTTGACGATCGAAGTAACGCGGAAGCAGTAGCACAAGCGTGACAGCCATGCGAGCGCGACGAGGAGGGAAGCGCGGCTGCGACGAGGGGTGAAGCGCGGCAGCGGCGAGAGGAACGTGCCAAGCGAGAAGAGCATGTCCGCCGACAGGAGC
>JAHQIV010001362.1:0-12153 GCA_030463285.1 Phytophthora europaea
CGTCTTTTGACACCTTCCTACTACCTCTCGCAGCAGCCTTCAACTTCTACAAAGATAAAACACCCACCTGCTTGAAGAAGCAAACGACCCAGACGAAAAAGCGCAATATCACGCCGCCTCCACTTCCCTCCGATTACGTCTTACCTGCCAAAAAGCGCCGCCAACAACTGGATCAAATGACGAAAAAAGAGATTGGCACCAACGAAGGTAAGCTCCCTTTAGTTGCCGCCTTGTTTTTTTTTGCCTCATTGCTGAAACGCTTTCAATGCAGCCCTCAAAGACTACGTCAACCGCGGCATGCCGCAAAACGAAAAAATCTCCTTATATGCTCGCTTCTTATGGAAACCCCACCACAAGCACAATGGCGGCAAAACACGATGCTGTCAACGATCAGCCTATCGAGGAGCTGCTAGCTGTAAGTACCTTCATTTACTACCTCGCAATTTAGTCATCACAACTCTACTTATTTTCTTATGAAACAATACAGCTCTACCGTGATGACTACGAGGATGACGAAGCCAACATCGATCGCGATCTTGCCACCGTCAGCATCTGGGACGAATGGGACGGGAATACCAACTGCCCCACACCCGGCGACGTCGTCAAATTCAAGCGCTTTACCGGCCTTCGGATGTATCAAGACGACTTCCTCCAGTTCTCAACCCGTGTCGAGGATATGGAGTTCTAACTTTCCCCACTGACCTTCTTTTACTCCCACGTAGTGTTCAACGCAAACTTAATTTCTTCTCTTTATTCAACGCTCATCTGTTCCACTAAGAATCTTTTCCTTCGACCTGTGTATTCTCCCGGAGCACCGCTCCGGGTAGCCTATTAGTATTTGTTTTGTAAATCCAGAGCTGTTCCGTGCGAAGTCACGGCTTTGTTACATTCTGCAAAATCGCACCTCTATTATTCGGTCCTTCCTATTTACTCGAGTTTCATGGGTGCTGGGAGTTTGACGGTACGAGCCGCACAGTCGGTCTCAGAGCATGAAGTACTGCCCGTAGTTGCAGTCAAATAACTCGTGGTGCACCGGTGGGGGAGAGCATTATGTAGAAGTGGTATGCAGATCAACATGTCCGAGACCAGGCCTCGAAGGTGTAGCCGAATTCGGCGTACGTCTTCGAATACCCGCGCATCGGCGAGGAACCACGGGAGCGTGAGCATGACTGGGGTCGGCCGCGACGAGCTGCCGCTCTATATATTAAAATTCGGACGAGTCTCTATAGTCCGCGAGCTAAGATGGTGTGGAGTTTGTACAGTGCGTCTGAGGCTGAGGGGCGGGTCTTCGGGTCGATGGCCACGCAGGCCATGCCCAGCTCCCTGATCGCCTTGGGGGCTGCAGAGGAGAACGCGATGTGGAGTCGGCCGGTAGCCACCATCTGCAGGATGGCCAAGTCGGGCATCGCTCGACCCGAGTCGCTGCTCTCCTTGACGTTGGCGTAAGGCAGCGAGTGTTGGTCTAACTCGGCCAGCACGACGCCGAACGAGAACATGTCGGCCTTGTCGTCGTACCGCTCCCCCATCATGACCTCCGGCGCCATCCACCGCGAGGAGCCGACGCCTCCCGTCATGGTGTGGTCGGACCGTTCTCGAGACACGCCAAAGTCCGTGAGCTTGGCGTCCAATTGAGCTGTCAGCAAAATGTTCTTGGACTTGAGGTCGCGGTGAAGCACAGGCGGCGACAACGAGTGGAGATACGTCAGAGCGTGAGCGACGTGGAGCGCAATCGAGGCCTTGCTCCTGTCAAAGCCCACGGGGGTCTTGTGCTCCTCGCAGTTCTTGAGGAGCGTCCGAAGGTCGCCACCTTCCATGTACTCGGACAATACACAGAGATCGGTGAGTGAGTCCCAGGCAACTCCGACAAACTGCACAATTCGCTCGTGGTTCAGCGTGGCCATCAACTTGACCTCAGCCAGGAAGGCATTCAGGTGGCTGATGCTTTTACGCATTTCCGGTAGCAGCATCTTCACGGCGACTGGCTCATCGTTGAACAAACCGGAGTACACTTCGCCATACCCCCCTCTGCTGAGAAGGTCCTTCAACACAACTTTTTCACGCGGGACACGGGCGGTGATGATGATCTCGTCCTCCCACAGGCCGCTTTGGGCCACTTGAGTGTTTCGACTCCGAGGCTTCTCTACACCTCCCTGCGACTGCGAGGCCTCGGAGCCAAGTGTGATCGCACTCAACGCACTCTCAGGCGTCGGGTACCCCGCGTAACTCGCAGCTAGAGCTGCGATTCCCGTGTCCTTGCTCAGGTCGTTGTCATAACGCCGTCGAACGAGCTTGAACGTGGCGAATGCCAGAAATGCGACGCAGGCGACGGACCCGACCACGATGCTGGCGATGGCACCACCGCTGAGACCCTCCGAAGTCCATTGGCTGCTCCCGTTCGAATATGTCGAGCTGCTGGAATCCGTACTACCAGACGCCGTCCCTGTGTAGAACCTATAGTGGCCTTGGATGCAGTCGCCGCTGGAGATCATCGCGCTGTCCAGTACGAAATGGTGAGAGGGTTCACCCCCGCAGTCTCCGTCATCGAAGAGCAATACCACCGCGGACTCGTTGGTGAACAGACTCACGATGTCGGTCGTGTTGGCCAGAGCCGACGATTTCTCGCAAGTACCCGACGCAGGGAACACAGAAGTCTGCGCGAGGTTTTCACAGTCGTCGCCGTCGTACTCCTCCATCATCACGTAGTCGAAGCCCGTGAAGAGCTCCTCCGTGTACTTGAAGCGGTCCGTGACGTTGCACGTTGCAGACACGAAAAGCGTGTAGCCCCCGAGGTCGTGCGGCGTGCACATGTCAGCATCGCACCTCTCCGTCGCGACCATCTTAAGCACATTGGGCGTGCCGGCGCAGTGACTACCTGAGTAGAGCTCTCGAGCGGACCAATTTGTCGCGAACGAGGGCGTCGCGACCAGCGGAGCTAGCGCTAACGCGCTAAACAGCCATCGGCCGAGTGTCATTGTGAACGACTTCGGAGCCTTTACACTGAAAGACGGTGAACTTGGAATGAGCGTCGGGCGACAAACGTCTCCGTATCGGGCACCGGGAATCCCGGCGATTGGGAGGCAGGTGGAAGACGCAGCTCCCCCATCGTAGCCAAAATCTCGATGGGCGTTTGGCACCGGCGCCACATCAACGATCATCAAAAGCCGGAGCGACACAACGGGAAGACTTGTGCAAGTGCGTGTTTGGACGAAGTTCACCAAAAGTTCCGATCTCGGTGGGCAAATGCCTGCGCTTGGAAAGAGCGAGAGCTCCGCGGTGTACACTGTGCAAAATGCTTCACCATACACACACTACTGCGTTTCAGACGGCACGTAACCTCGACGCGACCAGCTCACAACACGTCTTAACTCGTAACGCATGGTTGGTACACTAGGTATCGTGTGATATCAACAGAAATGCTAGCTACTGTACCTATCGCTCCACAGTGCATGCACTTCTGTCAAGATCGTGTGAAGCCTGTACAGCGCTTCGGATGCAGTGGGGCGATCGTTCGGGTCTATTGCAACGCAAGACAGCCCCAACTCCGCTATCGACGAGAATGGTCCGCCGTCCGAAAACTCAACGCGTAGTTTTCCCGTCGCCACCAATTGTACAATCGCCGCGCTGCTGTGATCGTTCGCGTGGGAGTACGGCAGAGCGTGGACATCCAGCTCGGACAGCACCACGCCCATGGAGAACACGTCGGCCTTGGCGTCGTAGCGCTCCCCCATCATGACTTCGGGCGCCATCCAACGCGACGTGCCGACGCCAGCAGTCATGGTGTGATCGGCGTGCGCGCGTGAGACACCAAAGTCCGTGAGCTTAGCGTCGAGGTTGGCACTGAGCAAAATGTTCCTCGACTTTAGATCGCGGTGCAGAACTGGCGGGTCCAGTGAGTGGAGATACGTGAGCGCGTGCGCCACGTGAAGAGCAATGGTCACCTTGGTCTTGTTGAAGCCGACCTGGTAGTTCTGGGCCTCGTACGAGTTTAGCAATGTCCGGAGGTCTCCGCCCTCCATAAACTCGGTCAACAGACACAGATCCGAGAGTGAATCCCAGGCAACCCCAACGAAGTGTACGATTCGAGGGTGCTCCAGGATCGCCACAAGCCTCACCTCTTCCAGGAATGAAGTCAGATGCGTCATGCTCTTGCGGTTCTCCGGCAGCAGCATCTTCACAGCGACGTGCTGTCCGTTGAACCAGCCGGACATCACTTGTCCGTAGCCTCCGTGACTGATCACGCTTTCGAAATCAATTTTGTCTCGGTCGACGCGTGCTGCAGCGATCGCATCATCGTCCCAGAAGTAGCTGATGCTTCGTTGCTCCCTGCCGTCCCTCGAGTACGAGCTGTTGGGTCCTGTGCTGAGCACAGTGCTTTTAGGTAGATTCCGGAGCGACGTATCGCTCGAGTAGCCCACTCCACACTCAGTCCCCTGCTCATCGACTGCCGCGCGTCTTTTCCAGACGAAGATGGCCGTCATGAACCCGACCACGCCTGCTGCGAGGATGATGCAGACGACGGCTACTGCACTGAGGCTGGACTTGATGCTTGCTACTTCATCAGTCAAACGGCTGGAATCTGCGCCCACAGTTCCAGTCATGCTGGTGCTAGTGTAGAACCTGTAGTAGTCTTGAACGCAGTCTCCGCTCGAGATGTTCCCACTATCCACAACAAAGTCCATGTGTGCGTCTCCTTCACAGTCGCCGTCGTCGTACAGCGAAATCACCGCAGACCCATTCGCGAACAGGGCGGCGATGATCGAGTAGCTCCCGTACAGCGTCGACTCGGCGCAGCTTCCGGTGGCTGGCAGCACCGTCGTGAGCCGGAGGTTCTCGCAACCGGCACTGGCGTAGTCCTCCACGACGATGTAGTTGAACTCCCCGAAGACCTCTTCGGCGTACGCGAACCGGTCGCTGATGTTGCATTGGAGGTTGACGAATTGGGTCGCGCTGTTGATCTCGACGGAAACGCACGCGCTGGTCGAGCAAGTGGTCACCGTTGCAAGAGTCACGGCTGCGGGTGTGCCCGAGCAATTGTGGGCGTCGAAAAGCTCCTGCGCCGCCCAAAAGGAGCGCGACTCGACCATCCAAAGCGACTGCGGTTGTCACAGACCCAAAGTCGGAACAAAGCGGTTGTCACGCAGAGAAGAACGAAGGAGAATGAGCAATTGGGACACGCCAATTCACATCGCGCTCCGCCACGATGTGCAGTCGCGTTCGAGTTGAGGTGCCATGTTGCGGGAGTAAACTTGACCATGAAGGCCTTTCTATCTTGATACTTCATATAACGTTTTCTTTCCCTGGGTTTGTTTATTTAGCATAAGGTTAAAGTATAATCTTACACTTCTGTAACCAAATACCTTTGGTAAGCACAGCAAATAGTATTCTACACCTTTCAACAGGTTCTTGACCTGTACAAATCTGAAGCAAGTCTCGAAAAAGAATGCACGGTGGCGGGTCAGCGACCCGCCTCGACGGCGACGTAGGGGAGGAAGGAAGCCAACCAGCAGCCACCTCTTGCGTCCACACGCTGCGGTACACGCCCAGCGCTCGGCTCAAGATCTTCCTCTCGTGTACGCAGCTGCTCGGCGTCGCCAGAGCCAAAAGATCGGCGCATTTCATTCCTCTAATAATTTATAATTTCCTGGCTGTAGACTCTTCCAGCAGCTCAAAACTAACACTATTTTTTATTATATATATTATATTGTTGTTATTGTGTGCGTGATCAGACGGCCACGACCGGTTCCAAGCTCTAGCCTTCCACCTGAAGGCTCAACGTACGAAATGCTGCAATCATTTCGACTTCAACTTCAACTTGGGTTCTGATGGGGTTTCGTGCTGCTCTGCAGTGCAGCGGCGTGGGCACGTCGTGTGGCTGGACATCGAGAAACTCTCAGCAGGAATCGACTGGGAGGAGGGCATCGCCGGGGGCCTGTCGTGGGTCCGGGACGCGGGCCAAGATGGTCGAGTGCTGCTGGTCATGACGCCGCATGCGCTGCGCAGACCGGACGGCTACTGCCTCAATGAAGTTGCACGGGCTGCGTCGTTGAGGCTCAGCACTTTCCCTGTGATGGTGGCCGAGAGCGCGCCGCCGCCGAGTATCGCCATGCTTCCGTTCTTCGACATGCGCGACTGCGTCCCAGGTGAAGCGGAGCAGGCGCTCGCGAAGGAGAGCACCGAGTGGCGGGATCTCATGAAGGGATGTCTCGAGATGCCAACCTTTCTGGACAAGGCCGAACGACTGTACACGATGCTGGAATTGGTACGGGTTCATCTTGAACGGCAGTGACGTAGGGTTCGTTTTTGCTGATTTTGTATGGGTTTGGTTGTGCGTTTGGCGTGTAGTTTGATTCCATGACGAGTTACGGGGTCCCTGCTGTCGCCGGGTTGGCGAACTTAAGCCTTTTCCCTGGTTTTGATAGTGCTCATCTTGACACACCGCGTGGCAATAGTGTGCGCCGTTTGCTGTCTCCTTCGCTTTCACTCTCACCTTCACGAGGTGGCTCCATCCTACTCGAGACGTCTGCAGAAGAATTGACTTTATCTGATGCGACCCTGCAAAATGGCGAAGGTGTGAGCGGTGGAGGTACAGATATGTTGGCTGGTAACTCTCCACCAGCCTTGCCGCTTAATGTCGACAAGGATGCAAAAAGAGCTGCCACCGCTGCCGAAGATATCGCGCATAATACCCCGGGCGAAGATGCGACCGTGCCTTCCCGAAAAACTCGCTATGTGCTCAGCTACGATGACAGCTGCTTCGTTCTCGCGCAGCAAATTTACCAGGACCTTACTGGTGCGGGCTTCTCCATCTATCCGGTGTCATCTCCAGGCAGCTCGTCCGAGGTCACAGTGGGAAGTGATGGCAGTGCCACCATATCCACTGGGAAGCACAGTTCTCGTGAAGACGCACTTCAATGGGCATCAGCGGAAAAAGACGGCAAATTTATTCTCTTGTTGACGGCGGAGAGTGTGGGTCGTCCGCATGGCGTCAGTTTGAACGATGTGTCAGCAGCTATGAGCGCAGGACTTGGGTTTGTGCCATTGCTAGTGCGTCCGTGTGAAATCCCGCTTTCCATTTGCCGGATTCAGTGGCTTGATATGACGGACTGCCTACATTATCGCGGTGGTGATTCCGGAGCTGCTACCAGCTTGAATACTGTCCGCTACGAAAGTCGCAAGGGTCAGCTCATATCGGCGTTAGAAGGGACTCTCGACCATGAGGGCCAGCAAGCGCGGCTTTTTTCGCTATTGGCCCCATTCAACTTTCAGCGGCAAATTAGTCAGCTTACGGAGCGCTTCGTCGGGCGAGAATGGTTGTTCGAGCAATTTCAGCAGTGGGTTCAGGGACCCACGACGACGAGCTCCTCGTTCTCAACTTCTTCATCACCACCAGCGCGAGAGCTAACCAGTCGGCGCGTTTTCTGGGTGGTTGGTCAAATTGGTTCCGGGAAAACTTCCGTGGCCGCTCAAATGATACAAAGATGCCCAGAGATCGCAGCATTCCACTTTGCTCGACAAGAAGACGAGCAAACGCATAACGCCCGTCGATGCGTGCTCTCTCTTGCGTACCAGCTCACGACCCAGTTGCCGGAGTACGCTCACTATTTGCAGTCTCACGAACCGCTGGAAGAGATGGTCCCCGTTGCTTCATTTGTAGAGCTGGTCTCTCAGTTGCTGCTTGGCCCTCTCAATGCAATTGCACGGCCAACAACGTACAAATCGCTGGTTTTGTTGATCGACGGTATTGAGTGGCTGATCCCGGCTTCGTCGTCGTCAGCATCATCAACACCATCTTTGAGTGGGGGGTCATGGGGGGGAACCAAGGATGAAGAATGCCTGGTATCGATGCTGCCCGCGGTGGTATCGCGCTTACCAGATTGGGTGCGAGTAGTGGTGCTGAGCCGAGAAGACCCTCCCGTGCTCTCCAAATTACATGCATTCGAGCCTGCCGACGTGATTGTAGATCACTTCCACCAAGAAAATGACCAAGATATCCGCCGGTATCTCAATCTCTCTCTGTCGAAGCTTCCTTTAAGTGAAGTGGATTTCGCGGAAGCGTCAGCACAAAACGTTGACGTCCCAGACAACAATCACGAGTTTGGCTTGGAACAAGTGGTCGAACTGATTGCACGTCGTTCCGAAGGGCTTTTCCTGTATGCTGTCAATGTTGTCCAGGCCATTACGGAAGGGCGTCTACGTCTTCACGAGCTGGCTGAGCTACCGGTAGGAATGGGTGCCTATCTACAGCAATTCTTCGCGAGCCATTTCTCCGACCACGATATGTACAAGCGGCGTGTTCGGCCGGTACTGGAGGTGCTTTGTGCTGCTTACGAGCCACTACCACTCGCAACATTAGCGCGTGTCTTGGAATGGGATGTGTACGAGCAACGCGACGCGAACACTGTGCTGGGGTCGCTCTTTTGCATCGAAGCAGGGTACGACGCAGATTCGCAGCTATTACGACCTTTTCACTCGTCTGTGCTCGACTGGGTCCAGGACAGCAGCAGTTCTGGAGATTTCTTTGTTGATGTCGCGTCCGGACACGAACGTTTGGGTCGCTGGGCAGCACGCGAGTACCAAACACTCACACGCACCAACGCCTTCGAGTTTGTCAACCTCAAGTAAGTGTTCCTTGCTAGATCTTGGCTCCCTCTCTTACTAACTTGCTTTCTACAGCTACGAGTTAGAAACCACGGGGGACGAGAAACTCAAGGCGAAGATTTATATCGTGCGCAATGCCTGCAATCATTTGATGGTAAGGGGTTGTTAGTCGAGCGTTTGCCATCTCACCTTCTGTACTAACGCTTAACTGTCTCGCAATTCCCAGCAAGCACACGGGGAGGATTGCATGCAGTTTGTAGCAGCGTTTGCAGCAGATGAAAAATTCCAGCTAGCCCGCCGGCTTCTTCATGTGCGTGCCGAGGGTCTGCAGAGCTTTTTCCATGGCGACATCTCCCGTGAGCGAGCGCAGGAGCTATTGGCACGACGTCAGCCCCACCGTGTTGGCAGCTTTCTCATACGTTACACGTCGCGACAGAGGACGTATTGCGCGTCGTTCGTAGCTGCACTGGATGAAGCGACTGGAGCCCCCAAGTTCCGCCATAACCTCATTCATCACCTTGACAACGGCTCGTATTCAACTGTCGCACCGGCGGAGGTGACGGAGAAGACTATCCTATACCCCGACCTCATCAGCTTTGTGGAGCAGTATCAGCGCAAAGGTGTTTTAACAGCTCCAGTCGCGCGGGAGGCTCCACTAAATCGCGAAATCTCGAGCAACGCGGACGAAAAGCCAGGGGAATAAAGTGTGAACGAGCTCTGAACCATTGTGTATGAACACCTACCATATTGCAGCGCTCTATTCACGCGATTTGTGCGCAAGGCGGTCACGAGTTTGCTTGTCAACTAGCAATGTAATCGTCTTTTCGCCAAGCCATACAGGAAGCGCAGTCGGGAGCTGACGAGCTTTGGCCTCAGATTCTGGCAACACTATGAGCATCGGACCAACGCCGGAGTCCTCCCGCACAGCAGCAGCTGCCGCTTGAAGCGGCTCGCTACAATGCTCCAAACCCAGCGCAACTTGCTTCGTGTCGTTCGCTGGAACAGTCACGATGGCAAGCAGGTCTTCACTCGTAGCTGGGGCCTTACGCTTGCTGATGAACGACAATAGGCGCTCAAGACCCTCTTCTGTAGGACGAAACACAAGTTTTCCTGCAGCCTGCACTCGAGCGAATACTCTCAAACCTGTATCGAGGATCTGCACGATAGCAACAAGTACGTACTTAGTATCAGTAAATGGGAGCTCAACATCGATGAACAGCGCAAGAACTACGTACGTTTGCGTGTTCCCCCGCAATAATTGCTTCACGAATGCTGGGGTTGACGAGGCAAACAGACGCCGTGCCTTCGGACCGCGAGTATAGATTCTCCTGTGCAGTTTTGCATGAACGTTAGCAACTGAGCTACCTGCCACATCAGTAAAAGTACTTGCATGCGGAAAGCTCTCCGAAATGCCATAGAACTCCTTGATCTCGTCCCAGTGATCGGCTCGTAGCTTCGTGTACGTTTGCTTGACCACCTTGGCAGGTTGGTCCCTCTCTTTGATAGCTTGTGGCAGTTCAATACCCCGATCCGCTAGTTTTTGAGCTCTGCGTGAAGGCTTGCGCTCTCCACTCGCCGTAGCAGCAACCTCGTAGCTATCAAGGCCTCTCTGGCACTTTCCCGACAAGGTTGCGCCACGCACCTTACGGAGCACAGCCACGAAGAAGCCACCAGTGTTTTGATCCGTCGGAAAGAGTCGCATACAGCGAGTGAGAACGCTGCGGTCTTCTTCACTGGCGGGTGGGAACATGGACTGGAGAATCCGAGAGCCCTGCAGGAAGTCGGGCACAGCTTCATAGTGGTCAAACCACTGCAACGGAGCTCGATTTTCACCCTTGGCGGTGCGAGCCTGCCAAGCTACATTCCATGACGTGGCACCGGGACGCGTAATTAGGCCAGGAAGCAAATTGGAGCAGTCTACAAGCTCAAGTGCTCCGTCCGCGCGTCGAAGTAGCTCAGCGACGACTGCCTCGTTCTCAACCGGATTCAACGAGCACGTCGAATACGTCATGATAGAGTCGCCGTTGTCACGAAGCAAAGCAGCAGCGCGCAGACCGAGATCAATTTGCGTCGGGTGCAAGGTGAGAGCACTACCCGGAGCCCAGCGACCCCACAGATTGCGATTCTTGCGGATGGTGCCATCTCCGCTGCAAGGGACGTCACACAGCACTCGATCAAAGACGTTCGTACGCTGCAGCTCAAAACTGCGCTCAGGGTCATACAAACCCGGGAAATCTTGGCCTTCATGGCAGGTGACGACAAAGTTGTCCAGCCCCAGACGTTGCAGTTGGTGAACGAGTAGGTAGCCGCGCTTCTCATTTGCATCATTTGCCACAACGAAGCCTTTTGCGTCGCTCGAATCCGAGATCAACGCCTCCATGATCTGCGCTGTCTTGGACCCTGGAGCAGCACACATGTCCAGGACACGGTGGTGCGGGTGGACGTCCAGCAACAGCGCCGGGACCATACTCACCGCCTCCTGTCGACTCAGATTCCCTTCAGCGGTGTGGTGCAGCAGGAAAGCTCGGAAGTCCTGGATGACGCTGTGGTCGCGAGCACCTCTCGAGAGCGCAGCCTTACCGCAGTCCAGTTGCCACGCCCGACCATTCTTGGCTGAATACCACGAGAGCTCCCTACACTCCACCACAAAAAAAATTTCATACTCAGCACGCGGCAGCCCAACAAGAACGCCGATACATGCACCTCACCTCGGCGGTGTCAGCGGCTGGCCTTCGAGGGTCGACACACTTGCAAATGCCTCTGGGAACTCGTTTGTCAGCCGGTCGATGATGCGAGGAGCCGCCGAGGTCATCGGGTTCACTCGGAAGCAGGCTGGAAGCGGAGCCTCGAGTGTTTCCCGCACCCGCGCAGCCTCTTCCGGCTGGATGATACCTTGGTGCAGATAGTACTGCATGATGAGCGGCTGCTTGGTCGACACTGCAGCCGCATCTGAACCTGGAGCTCCGTCGCTGCCCATGCTGTTGCTGTGACTGGACATACAACGGAGTGAGCGCGCCACCAGAGAAGCCGACGCCGACCGGGTCCGCCGCAGCATGTAACAAACTGATCCCCGTCCACGTAAAACTCCAACCAATCACTGAACAATCACAAGGTTAATCTTGAGCAAAGTATGCTACCGGTAGATATGCTAGGTATCTCTGCTCTGCTGGAGTCTGCAGCTCTGCTCACGCCGGGATGGCCTTAAGGAAGTGCAGCGCGAAGCTCGCGAGCGTGAGGATCTTGACGAGCTCGCCGACCACGTACAGGATGTGGTAGATCTTGGCGGGCTTGTCCTGGATCTGCACCTTGTGGCGCATCTCGCCGAACTGCATCTTCTGGTTGAACGAGAGCTTCTCGTCGTCCAGCTCCTTGAGCTCCTCGTATAGCGCGAACTCGGCCGTGAGCTCGAGCTTGGGGTAGAGCCACGCGGCCTGCACCGCCAGCAGAAACGTGGCGACGATGAGGCGCCAGAAGGCGTCGCTACCCGCGGACGGCACCGCGTAGTGCAGCACCCAGAGCCCCGCGCAGAGGCCGATCTCGACCGAGTTGAGCGCC
>JAHQIV010001363.1:0-12152 GCA_030463285.1 Phytophthora europaea
AGAGAGCAGAGCGGGGGCGTACGGGGGGCGAGGGGGCGGGCTGCGGCGCCGCGATGGGCTCGTCCTCCTCGGAGCTATCGGATCCCGCCATGTTGTTTTATTGGCGCGCTTTGCACTAAGCTTCTGTATGGATTTTGGGCTTTATGGCTTCTTACACAATAATTGCAATTATTGGTATTTTGCAGCGATGGGATTGGTGGAAAAGGGACTAGGTCGCGAAAGGACGCACTCTCCTGACATTTTGGATCATGCGCAGGAAGGTGGCGCGCGTATGCGGCGCGGCAACGGAGATCCCGCGGAATGGAGAGCGAGATACGACAAGCTTCGAGAACGGTTGGGTGCGCAGAACGGTGGGGAACGTTGTGGTGCTGGCAGGTGGCGGGAACGCGCTGCAGGTGGCGGATGCACGAGCGTTTTGTGCTGGGTCGATTGCAGGTCGGTGCTGTGTGGAGCTGCCGCGGAATGCCTCACTCGCTGAAGGGAATGCGGGGGCGACGTACGGAGTCGCATGTAAAAAGAAGCAGCAGGAGGACGAAGGGGGAGAAAGTGACGTTTACATTGTGGATTTCCAGACTGGGGAGGCGCCAGTCAAGTCGCTGCCAGCTTTGAACGAGGAGGTAGTCGACGCCTTCGTGGACGCACGTGGGGAGCAGATCGTGGCGGTGGGAGGTGCAACTGGGAAATTGTGGGGGTGGAATCCGTGCGATTGCGAGTTCAATGAAGCTGTGGACGCTTGGGAGGTGTGTCGGTGGAGAGAGGTACAAGGAATAGCGGTAGACTCTCGGTCTGTTGGTGTTTGCAGCTGCGGCAGGTTTGTCTGCTCCTCGGTAATGGGAAACTGCTTTGTCTATCTACGTGCGACGCGACTTTTGAACGGCTCTGTAGTCTTGGAGAAGTGGATATTTGATGTGGACGCAGGTTGGAGCCCTGTCGGTTTCTCGTCTACAGAGACAGGAAACTCGGTACCTGCTGGCACTACTCAGGGGTTAAAGTTATTCACGACAAATATGTGGACGTTCGCGGTGATAATTGTTGGAAGTACGGTGTACCACGTCCGAATTGATCAAGATTTGAGGAATAGCTTGGTCCAGCAAATTTTGTTGGATCATCAAATTGTAGATGGGGCTTGGGTCGACAACGACACTGGGTTTGCGCTGTTGCTTGCGAATGGTACGCCAGCTTTTTAAACTGTAGTGAGTGTGAAGTGTATTTGATTCGACTCTTGGTAACAGGGCAAATGAGCGTTGGAGCTGTGAACGATACTGGGTGCATTGAGCTTTTGGCCATCGCTACACCCAGCACCATGTCCAAGCGTCTTAGCCTTAGCGCTCTGCTAGGGAAAGCGGTTTCTGCTGCGTTGCAGGCAAGTTTATTTCTTGACTGGGTACTTCATATTAACTTGCTAAGTCAAACCGTGGAAAACGTTAGTTGGTGTGGGTTGCTCAGGAAGAACAAGTTGTCGTCGATTTTGGGACGGGCTGCGTAGCTTTCAAGCTAGAGATCGATGACGAAGAACGTTCCGCAAACCTCACAAGCAATTCAACAGAGCTATTTCCATGTGATACATTTGCTGCTATCCGCAGGAGGAGAGTGATGGCAAGTCTTGGCAAGGATGCCACTGTAAGATACGCGTTTTCGAAATTCGGATCTCTATTAGATACCTTAATGTAATTATGTGCTTCGCTTGTAGGACTTGAGCGAATGCATTCGGGGACTTTTGGAATTAAAACCTACTCCCCCTGCACAGGATCTCCTTGATACGGCACGGATTGCTCTAAGGCGAAGCTGGAAAACGTTTGAGGATCTGTACTTCATGCTTATATCTATTATTCATCAACAATTAGCTGATGCCTCGGTCAACACTGGCAAATCCCGAGACCCAATTGATTGTGTCGGCAAAAGTCTGAAATTGATGGAGGTGCTGATTTCGTTAACAATATCAATGGATGGGTCTACTCTACGACAAGTAAGCGCTAAAATCATATCTACTCTACACGGGTGTGCTAGCGGGCTCGATAGAAAATCATGCTATGGGAAAGAAATCAACGTGATCTCGCAGCAGGTTGGGATATTGTTCTCTGGAGTACTTGAAAGCGAAGATTGGTGGTTGTACTCAATGGAGGCGGCGACATTTCTACGTGTATATTTTACAACGATGCTCCAGCTCGTGCAAGAAGTCTACAAAGATGCTTCACCTGTTCAGCAAAAGTCGAAAGGAGGAGCAGAATTTTTTTCGGTTTGCCAGGTGATCATTGAACATGGTGAATGCTCTGCTGCCTCTGAGTCAATACTCAACATCGAACGAAGCAGTGGCTCGTTATTGACTCGCTTAAAGCAAGTTCTTGGATCATATACACTAATGTGCCGTTGCCTACAAGTGAACGGAGTTGCAATTGATTTGGAGCACTTATTTTCGATCGACTTACCTCCGACTGTACTAAAGAGAAAAGAGCTGGTGTGTTGCTTTATGAAGCCATGGCAGCGCGTAGATGACAAGGCAGATATTGTTGCCGGTCAACGAACCAACAGGCTTACTGACATGGTCATGGAAGCTGCCAAGTATGCAACTAAGGCCAACGCACTTCAGCTGATAGTAATTTTTTGCCTGGAAAGTAGAAGTTTCCTGGTACATCCGTGCTTGCAGGTTCTGTGTAAAGCAGCAGCTAGTGTTGCAGAAATCGAACCTCCGTGGGTGGCTTGTGAAATGTATATCGGCGAGATTCTGGCCATTTTTCAGCACCTTGGTTTTTCTCGGCAGTTCAGACACCCCCAACGAGCAGTGGACTGTAATGTAGACGGTACTAATTTATCATGTGCTATTGACCGCGAATTTGGCGTCTATCATCATACTTTATCCACCAAGCTGACGAAAGCTCAAGAGACTTGCCGTGTTGACTTGAAGGAGACCACTTTGTGGGATTTTTCGCACGCTGACACACTGTTGTGTGCTCGTGTGATCTGTTTAATTTCGCGGATTGTTTGGCATCTAGAAGCTATCAATGGAGGCTTTGGTAACCTCATTCGGCACAGTTTTGGAATGACTTTATTTGATCCCCGACTACAAAAATTGCCAGCAGAAGATGAAACAGTTTACGATTGCATTACGACGGTCCGGGAAGCAATCATCCCAACCGAAGCCGAGCTGCGATTACCTAGATTTGGGCAGCCTCAAGACTTTCAAGCAGCATTGACGTTCAAGTCACAAAAGATTGCCCGAACTGTCGTCCTGATAGCATGGATACTGTGGCTTCGAGAAAAATCTGCCTACTGTACTCGGGGTTATCACACTTTTAGCGATGGTCATGGTCTTGCCGCTGAGAAGGAAACTCTTGGTGCCCTCGCTGCTACCTGCGCTCTCCACTTGAATTCAGTTGGAATGGTATGTGGTTATCACGAGGAACTACTTAGCATTCAACTGACACTTCTGGAAGAAGCAGCAACTATAAATCCTTGCAAAAGTGCCGCTATCATCGCATGGGGCTTTCCGCAGCACAGAATTCTAACACGGCACCTGAAGAGATACAAAAATTTGCGTCGAGCAATGCAGCAAGCAACTTTAAACGTATCATTGGATGAGCGTGAGCTGCACTATCAACACCTCCACAAGCGCATTCGGCGAGCCTTTCTTCAAGTCCAAGGGATGAACGAAAAGGCGGACAATGGTGAAATTGACATGCTAGTGAGTGCTTGCTGTGACCCAGAATTTTTGCAAATTATGGCAGTATTGACAAGAAGCCCCTATGAAGTCGTGGCCGTCAGTCATGGTATTCCAAATCCACCGGATGAGATCAGCGTACCTTTGCAAGAAGGCTCGGATGCCTCTCCTGAACAGATTGAACCGGTGCTGATAACAAGGATAACAAGGATAAAAGCTGAGACTTTACCAGATTCTATTCCCCACGTTGAGCAGGTACAGAAGCCACAAATAGCTGAGAGCCTAATATCTCGTGACGAAGTGATAGCCCTGTTGCAAGGACAAACAAGGCATTTGGAAGAAAAAATACACGCGGTGGCGCATAAAGAAGATAGGACATCAAGATGGTCTACCTCACACGACAATGTTCAGGAGACTAAAACAGAGGCAACACTTCAGGTTCCAGATCGCCACAAGGTGAGGACAGCTTCAAAACCACTGGCCGAGATAGCACGAGAAACTGCCATTGACCTAGCAGATGCCCAACAGAAGGCACGGATACCTCTCCAGGTTCGCAACAATTTAAATCGACAGCGATATCCATCAGCCCACCGTGAAGCGGATATGCAGTCAAACCAACAGCCCAAGCCAGCTCAACAGCATGAATCGATTCGCAACGTACTAAAACTTTTTCGACTTCGGCAAGAAAATGGTGGCCACTTGCGCACTGACCAGGAGAATTCGAACAGATTGGGGGAAAACGGAATTCCCAACATAAGGGAGAGTACCGGCACCGCTTCAGAAACAACAAATGATCGTAATACGCAAGATCCAACTGCTTTATCGCTTCAGCGTGACAAGTTGAGGTATGCTGGTGTAAAAAGGAAATCCACAAGAAGTCAACGTAGCGACCAGGGTCAATGCTACGCATCAAAAGAACCTGTGTATCCTTTACGGTTGGAGTACGGAACCGATAGCGCGAGCTTAAAATTACTAGGCCGAAACTTTCAACAGCGGAACCCTTCTGTGAAGAAGCGACAATTTGTACACGAGAGCGAGCGAACAAGGTCGTATGCATATCAAGTCAAAGCGAGAGCTGCTGCCTTATCGGTAGAGCCTACAGAGGCTGTTCAATTGAAGAATTGCGGCGCGCAGACAAATGATGTTGTCAAAAGTGTCGAGCCACCAGCTTCTGTAGAGAAAGAAAGGAAGGAATGGACCAGTCAGCAAAATGAAATTGGCCCGGAAAAAGGCTCTCCAGTAGCCCCAGAATTTATTGAAGACAAATCCAGCCTAAAGGTTATCAACTCAAACAGCTCACGAAGAAGAGTGGGAACTCAGTGCCGCGTTGTCAAAGATGGTCAAACCCAGGCAAATCGTGTACGAAGATTACGAGGTCCTCCGCCGTTGACTATCGCGGACAAGTTTCCTATTTGGGTAGATCTAGATGGGGTAGGCAGTGGAGGAGAGAAGAATCACTTCAAGGAAAGGAAGCATTTCCTTCGAGTCGCTCGATTTGGAAGCCTGGATATGATGGATAACAGCGTCAACAATGGTTCGGCTGAAGACTCGCACTTCCTGCCCATTTCATCCTCGGCTTCGATCGTATTAGCGCCGCGAAAACTAAGCTCGGAAGATGGTAGTGAGGAAAACCAGTCTGACGGTCGATGCTCTCCAACTCTTTCTAGTATGCAAGGTGAAGACGATCGTATCACGAACGAAGCGATTAATGCAAAGTATAGGGCCAGCTACCGACAACACTACCCTTTCCGCGAACGATTGAGCAGGATAAGTGATGATCATGATTCTGCGAATGGGATCGATACTTTGATCGACTTGCGAGATAACATGCAGCGAATGACCCAGCGCCTTCGAAAACTGGAGACGTGTGCAAACTCAATTGATAAGGAGTTCAAGGACTCTCAAAAGGTAAATTTGCGAATTACAACGAGACGCATCCCTATACTGAACTTGTAGCTGTCCCCAATTTCACACAGAGGCTGAGCCAGATAGGGGATGGGAACACTTCGCAAACAAGAATACTTGATAATATCGATGAAGTCTTGGAAATGACCGACGAATTTGATGGACCACCAGGGGGGCAGAGATCTAAAGGGGGACTGCTGTCAAAGAAAGCTTCCAGCGACCTGAACGCCGCCAAGTACGTGCGGTGACAAATTGTCTGTTATGCTAGAAGTCGTCTGGTTTGCAAACTAACGAGTCTATTTGAATATGTGTAAAGAAAACTCTTGGAGACTATCGAGCAGCTCACCATAAGCGCGAGCGACGAGTGACGAGACCAGCGTGCTTCATTCACACCTGTCGACTTCAATATAGATCGGATATACGGCCCCTTTTCATGCAGCAGCTTGAGAGTTCGACTTGACATTCTCAAGCTTGCTGGCTCGATACGCGCATCCATACTGATACCACTTTTTGCTTGTCAGTGACCTGAAGCAAATAGAATAAAAATCAAGTTAAACCTTGCTGTCTACCGCAACCAGTCGATGCACATGCAACGTACCATGCGATCGTATCCTTCTCGCCCAGGAAGTCAAGAATCCGATGGAGTGCTGCTTGATCTAAACATCTCCAGCTCAAAGCTGCCATCCAAAAAATGACACCGGGTGGTCGGTCGGTCAGCAAAGAACGATCCTTTCTACCTAAAGTACAAATGTTGCTGTCGGTCGTACCTTGCAGCTCCCAGCAGAGCTCTTCAATCTGTTCGCCGACTTGGTCCTTCTTCTTGTTGACGCTCTCCTTGGCCTCCTCATGCTGCCTCAGCTGCGTGTGCAGCTCCTCAATCTGGTGGCGCAGGAAGTCGATCGTCTGCGCCTGCGTCTGCACCTGCGTCTCGAGTCCGTCGAACTCTCCCTCGCGCTGCAGCAGCCGCTGCTCGCGCTCGAGTCTGGCCTTGAGCGCCAGCTGTGTCTTCTCCGCCTCGGACACGGGCAGCGTCTCCTGCTTGAGCTCCACGTGGTACGCGAGCTGCTTGGAGTTGACCCACGAGAACGAGTTGTCCCAGAGCAGCAGCACCATACCCGGGCCCGTGAGGCGCAGCTGGCCCTGCACCTGCTGCTTCTGGCTCTCGTAGCGCCGCGTGTCCAGCAGCTCGATGAGGCTCCCGTCGGCGCAGATCATCTGCACGCCGAAGTTGACGTCGTAGTCCCTCGTGGAAAACGCGTAGAGCAGTTCGCCCTTGCGCGCGTCCAGCTTGATGGGCAGCTGGAAGCCACCCGACGCCGCGATGGGCACCTGCGAGCTCTTCCACTGCAGCTCGTCCACGATCGGGGGCTTGCGGGGGCTCTCGCTGGACAGGCGCAGACTGCTGTTGCTGTTGCTATTGCTATTGCTATTGCTGCTTGGTGGAGGTCCGTCGATGGCGGCCAGCAACTGGATCCACGAGGGCCGAGAGCTCAGCCGCTGGTCGCGCAGCAGCTTCGCCTCCTGCTGCTGCAGCTTGGCGTGTACGCGCTCCATGCGTTGCTCCTTGGCGCGCCGCGTCATCGTAAATGCAAATGGAGTCAGATTGGGCTGAAAGTTGAAGGCACAGTGGATGATAAAGGTGCGGAATTGCAGCGTGTGCGAGGAAGAATAGCGAGGTAAAAGAAGGCTTGGACTGCGAACTTAGTTTCTGGAAATTACTGGAATAGAGCGGTAAAATGGATACACATACACACGACGTCAAGGCAGATCAAACTCTTTTGCTTCTCTCTCTTAGTTGCTAGGGGTGCAGCTCATGTCAGTCACCTGAAAGCGCATTCCACTGAGCTTCAGCAGCAAAATTTGACTACGATGCCGCCGCCTAAACCGTTCTGCACCTTCCTTCCTTCCTTCCTTCCTTCCTTCATGGTCATGGTGTCTGTTCGTCGCTGCTTCTATTGGAACTCTGCCGCGTCATAAATACCAGGCAGCATCGTGTTCACCTTCTCAGCAATGGCCATCACAATGCCACTACAGTGCATCAAAGCAACAGCAACAACCACAACGCAATGACGTCAGTCTCCCAGCTCTTGTCACCAGCGACAACCGAAGCCGCATCCTCCAGCTACAGTGCCAACCAAGTCTCTCTCTATCTCTCCCCACTCCTCACCTTCTGTAAGCCGTGATGCCCTTGGACTTGAGCCAGAACCAGAAGGCGTCGCAGTGCTGCGCGCAGGTGATCACGCCGTCGTCGTTGTCGTCCGAGTTGGCCTGCACATAGCGCACCAATCACAGAGCAGCATGAGCACCGCGCACTCCCCGCACCCCACAGTACAACAGGCAGCAGAGACGCCTCTAGACGCACCTTGAGCATGAGGAACTTGCCGATGAGTTGGAACGTGTTGTCCACGGCCTCCTCCCCTTCCTTCGCCTCGCCAAGCTTCGTGACCGCCGCCTTGCCGATGCCCGGGACCTCCGTCAGGTCGCCAGTGAGCGGCGCGCGCAGGAAATCGGCCAGCGTGTCCTCAGCCACGCGAGACTTCTGCGGGTCGTAGCCGTCAGCCATTGTGTCACTTTCGATCGGGGTCTGGGTTTTAGCGAAATGAAGGGAGCGAAAGTGGATCCACTTTCGCCGCCGTTGATTGGTCAAGAGAAAAGGAGAAACACCATGTTTTCTGTGAATGGATTTTAATTTTTTTAAACGATTTTAGGGTTAATAGTATGTACTTTAAAAATTATACATACTATTAACCCTAAAATCGTTTTTTACATTTACACAAGTTTGGAATAGAAAAGAGCGCCATCAAAGTTGGTTTGGCAAAAATTTCTTGTTAGAGCTGTGATGATCTACTTCAGCAGTGCAACACACACATGACAACCTCGTCTCTTATCGTGCACTATCTCGCTGGACTTTAATATGCCTCACTTGAATCGTAGGGCATGCGGCAGGTGAACTTTGCACTAAGCGCCCAGTGTAGAGACACCGGGGTTCTCGCCGCGCTTGTTGCTGTCATCGGTGGTGCCCCTGCACTTCGCCAACCTCATGTAGCAGTCGTTCGAGTACTCGACGCCGTTCTCGTCGGTCACGGGGTCGTACACATCCAAGCATGCGAAATCACACGACTCAGCTCCGCTGTTGCTCTTGCTGCTGGATGTCTTGGGCGAAGGCGTCGTCGGAGATGCGGGTGTAGACGCACATTCTCCGCCAGACACCAGAGTAATGTTCTTTTCAGGTTGATTGCAGCTTGTGATACCGAGGTTGCACTCATTGCTGTAAGTCACGCCGTTGGAACCGCACACTGGAGCATAGTTATCGGGACAAAGCATGTCACTGCAGGCTCCACCCTTGAATCCGGGGGCGAAAGCAAGCTTGCGCTGAGCATCCATTGTAGAGACACCGGGGTTCTCGCCGCGTTTGTTGCTGTCATCGGTGGTGCCCTTGCATTTCGCCAACCTCATGTAGCAGTCGTTCGAGTACTCGACGCCGCTCTCGTCGTACACGGGGTCGTACACATCCAAGCATGCGAAATCACACGACTCAGCTCCACTGTTGCTCTTGCTGCTGGATGTCTTGGGCGAAGGCGTCTCCGGAGATGCGGGTGTACCCGCACATTTTCCATCTGACGCCTGGTTGATTTCCTTGTCGCTCTTGCACGACGCCAGACGCAGGTAGCACTCGTTGGAGTACGTCTCGCCGTCGGAGCCGCACACAGGCTCGTATTCGTCGAGGCATCCGAAGGAGCATTTGTCGTCACTGGCTGCCGTCGTTGCCGTGATTGCAACCGCCGCGAGAACGAGGCCGATAGCGAACTTCATTGAGCGTGTGGCTTGGGCCGGTGCTTGGAAGTGCGCGGCTTGTTGCGAATTGAAGAATGAATCACCAGCAGGCTTCCGAGCGAGGAAGACCCTACACATCGATGCCTACCGGTACCGGTACTTCGCGACATAGTGATTACTCAAGTCCGTATGCATTCGCAAATCCGCCATTTGCTGTCCGTGCTCCCATTGATTAAAGCAGCGATCCTTGTCACACTGATTGTCGTGACGCTCAACCAGCGCCTATCCGTCCTACGAGCAAAGCATATGCCGCCAGATAGGCTTCGGGAACTGCACGTGGGCTACGAACGCGGGCATTCATTGAAGAGTCTTCAATGAAGACAGATTGTAAAAAGTGAACAAGAGTACGAATGCGCTGTATAAAAGACAATCATACCTAACGTTTTATAATACGGTAAGCTCACAATCATGTAAGAAAGTTTTTGAAAGAAACAAAGAGAAGAACATGTACGCTTGAAGTAAAATAATGTTCTTCTTCTCTTTGTTTCTTCCAATCACGTACAACGAAGTATTTTCTTCTTCGTCGTCGTCTTCAACTCGTTAACAGGATGTCTTATTAAAAAAAATAATATAATAAGAACCTTTTTAGAGTCACCAAAGAAATTGCATAAAAACATCGTTTTTACAACCTTAAAGCAACTTTCTAGCAACATCAAGCAACATATCACCCTGCCCTACCCCTAAAAAGGCTGCGGGGCTGCGGGAAATGGGTAAATGTCGAGGTTTAGCACGCCACGCGAAGTCTTCGCTTCGCACGTCGATACTAAACCTCTCTGGCCAAGCTCGGTAGGCTTCACTCTAGTCTTGCAGCGCTACCCGCTGCGCTTGATCTCGCCGGCCGAAGGCCGGCGACTTTCGTGGTTAGGGCAAATATGCTGGTTTTATGCAATCTCGTTGGTGACTCTAATCACTTATACATATTAATGTACTTATTAATCATTAATACCGGTAATACTATTACTAAGTATATGATAAATGTCGATGTCGACAACATTTGAGACCACGTCAAACAAAAAGACGCTACGCCACCATTTGGCTTTTCCGAGAAAAAGGCCTTCAAAGAGTGGCCAGCAAACATCGTACTTAATTGTGTTTTCCCTCCAGGAGCGTTTTTCTCAGAGTCTAAATTTAGAGCAGGTGTATCGACCCGCAGTGTTTCGCCCCCAAAGGATCACGAGCACCGCAGTCCCCACCGATAGCCGTACGGACTCCACAGCGCCTCATGGTAGTCCGCCCCGCGCTGCCGCCGCCATCGCAGACGCCTGTGCGTCGGTGGTTCTTGCTGCAACCTCGGAGACGACTCGCAGCGCTAAAGGAGGTTCAATTCCAGCGCTGGTCAACAGCGACTGAGCAAGCACTATAACCAGACGACTGCTAGGATGCCTGTGAGATGCACTTGACGACAGCGAGGCTGAATTCCCAGACGACAGCGCTTGGGAACCAATGTCTGAAGACGAGGCCGACGTATCCTCCATCGAGGCCGACGAGGTTGCCGAGAAGGGCGACGGTGCTTTAAGTGAAGAATTAAGTCCGGACGAAAGGATCTTTTTGTTAGACGATGATCTTCGAGCGAGAGTCACGGCTTGATTCAAGTGGACGCGTGTGATGACCACTGTCTTCGCGGACAAGAAGCAGATTTAGAGCACTTCCTGATGTCAACCGATCAAATGAGCTCAAAGAAAAAGAAGCAGAGCGCAGCAGTATTTCGGAATGATGCTTCGGTGCTTTTTCCAAAATTTAACATTCCGATCAAAATATACACCTGGTATTTTGAGATCGGGACAAAAACACCAAAATTGGAACAGGCAGGAGACCGAATTAGCATATGGAAATAGGCTCAATCGATTCAGAATGAAAAACTAAACTAGGTCAAGCCAAAACATTTTTTGAAAAAGTTGGTTTTTGAGTGCAATTCTTTTTTGAGACGATCGGTGCTTGGTGAGTTCTCAACTTCTCCTAGATCGGAAGACATCAAAAGAAAGAACAGATGCTCCTCTTTCCAATAGGGCTCAAACTCAATATCGAACTATCATCTAATTTTCCCCGTATGTACGACCTTGGGGCATTCAGAAACCAAAGCACAGAGCAAATGCACAGCACGACGGAGTAACACATGTGTGCGGTTTCCATTTGTTTTTCACGCCCATATATCCTGATACCCCGTCAACGCGCGAAAAGACTACTGATCTCGGCGAATGCGCCGGAGCGGCCGTTGCTACAGATAAGTAGCTATTGATACTGTGTCTCCTCGTCCGAACTCAACTCAAGTGAGGCATCCCCACGACTGCGGCTGCTCATGGCAAGACGTGCAGCACGGCGCTCCCTGTACGCTCTGCGCTTCGCCGCTTCGCGCTCCAGCATGGCTTGCCCGATTGAACGAAGGCGCGCCTCGTAGCGGCGGTAGTCATCGCCTTCTTCGGCGCGGAGTGGGCGAAGCCGTACGTAAGCGTTGGTAAACGCGAGGCACGTGCGGAAGAACAGGTCGTAGGAGTTCTCGTCCCAGCGCCACTTGTCGGCGCACACCGCCCACAGCGTTTTAAGACGGCCGAAGTAGTTCTCGACGATAACCCTGTCGTGCGAGATCCGGTCGTTCTGGCGCGCGTCCTCCAGCGTCATAGGCTGCAGTCGGCCTTGGCGTTTAGGGTGAATCGCACGGAAGTCAGAGGCGAGACCTTGGTAACCTTTGTCGGTTAGAACGGCCCAGTCGTCCGGGTACGTGTCGGACATGGGGCCGTCGTCGGGCAACTGCATCTCGTCC
>JAHQIV010001364.1:0-12147 GCA_030463285.1 Phytophthora europaea
CGCAACGACCTGACGCCCGCGGACGCGGCCACGCGCGTGGTCGGCATGGACGTCAAGTACATGAAGGTGAGGGTGCAATCAGGGTTTGCATTAGGGTCTGGAAGTAGGGTTTGACACCCAGCTGATGATCTACTCGTGACTGCTGCAGGACCCGGAGCACCCGTACATCACTGATAAGCTGGCCATGTTCCCGAGCGTCTTCCCGACGAACGCCAACTTCCCGGAGGAAAAGTTTCGCTTCCATGCGCTGCGCAACGCGGCGTTTGTGAGTCCGCTGCCGAGAGGGTTCAACCAGCAGTGGCATCAGCAGTACTCGGCGTTCACGGACAAGAAGCTGGCGATTTTTGATGACCTGACAAGGGCCACGCGCGCCATTCTCCGCTTACGCGAAGATGCAGAGGATAGTAAAAGCGGTAGTGGGGACGCAGCCACCTCCACCGCTGCAGGTGCTGAGGACGGGGTGACTGCGGCGGTTCAGCGCGCGTTTACGAATTATTTGATGCGTCACGTGCGACGGATAGACGACCGCACGAGCCACATCTGGATGAGCGAGCTGGCGAGCGGTATTCGTAGTGCGGCGGAACTTACGCAGGCTTATGGAGTACCTTTCAAACAGTGGCGCGCTGTGCCGGGCGTGTCCAAATGCCCTTTGCTGGAGTTTGTGGTGAAGTATCGCCCTGGATATGCCGAGGCGACGTGGTTTGTGCGAATTAATGTAGTATACACGGAAATGCGGGAGCTCGAACGGGACAGTGCTCTCCGGACAGGTGACTGGTTTTTCAGCCCGCGCCGCAATCAACGGCGGAATCAAGGGTGGACCGACAAGCTTATCGATTATTTGCACTCAATTGCACGTCAGGCGGCGCTGGAGAGTGGGACAGGGACAGAAAACAGATCGCAGGACGGGCTTCAGAGTTCTAGACTTGCTGTAAATGGTGCCCAAGCAGTTGGAAACAACAGTGCGGGGGCGCTGCATCCGACAACTGTTAGTGGAGGGGTTGCACAACGCGCACAAATGGTAGTGAGGCTACGGCATGGCGAAGCACCGGCAACAGCAAACACTGCTGTCTCTGGTGTACCCGCTGCTCCAGGCAGCGGTGGAGTGGATATGTCACCACCATCACCATTGTCGTGGCATGAAAAGTGGTCATACGTGCTGAAGTTATCGGAGTATCAGTTCAAGATGGGGCTACTAGATCGGGTGCATTATTTTGACGGTCTGTTGTCGCTGTTACAAAAATCATTAACCCCACGATCACGATCAAATGGTACCCGGTGCTCGGCTGTGTTGGCTCTCGGGGTGAACGGTATCATGGAATTAATATCTGTGGTACAAAAGTTGCTACCCGAAATTCTGCTCTCCGCTGATGCCGTGCTGTTGCTGGTAAAAACGGTATTGCAGCACCTTCGCTACCTGTTGCCACCCGGTCGACCTGTGCCCGCAGAAACCACAGGAAGTGCACTACAGGAGGAGATTCTGGTTGCTTTGTGTCAGTTGCTACGTGATATTTTGCTGAATGGGAATGATGTGCTGGTCCGTCTTGACGATAATGGTACGTTGCATGTGTCAATTATGTTTCTGACGAGGAAATGCTACTATACTAACTCTTCAATTCGCCGTTTGCTCAGCACCTCCATTATGGCCAGCCTTCGTGTTCACCGATCGATTTTTCAATCGTGACGCATATGGAGCTAACGCAATCCAGGCATGCATCGAACGTTGCCAGCGAAAGAACAGAGAGGTTGCTGGTCGTATTCTACGATTACAACAAGCGTGTCCGTCGCTGAGCTCCGTGGGTGGAGGTCAGGTTCTTGCAGCAATGATGCGCAATGAGGCGCAGATCCTGCAGACTCTGGATCGTTTTCATCGCGTGGACTCGACCTCAGATTTGCACCGCGTATATAGCGATGTATTTAGCCCACTTCCCACTGTAAGCCCAAGTGGTAGTGGATCTCCTGCAGAGCTCCCAGTTGATGTAGCTGCACTCTTTCTCGTATGCGAATGGGCAGTGACAAACCAGCGACCCGCAGAGTACCGCTATTTGTCTGCGCTCGCTTTAATCGAGATGCACAGTAACGCGCTCTTGGAATACGGCAAAAGGTACGTGCTCAGGTCAATAGTTTGCTGCTCTGCAACCTAGAGTTACTTACTTGCATGCTGTGTATCGTAAAATTTGCTCTATAGCAAGGGATTGCTTCCTCATTGCGGACCAAAGGATCATCAGTTGGTACTTCAGAGCGCACTCCAAATTTTTTTGCACCGGTATGAGCCCAAGGTCATCACAGAGGTTACTCAAGTCATCGAACTTTTCTGTCTATTGGTTCGGCGGCGACTATTTAGTATTGCAAGCTTCGTTGAGTTTGCGTCCTGTTGCAATGAAGCAGCAGCCAGTATGAGCAACAGTCCGTTGCTTACTCTGGCTGCTGGAGCTGGCGGCAATAGTGGTATCGCCAAGCGAAGGGAATCGGCTCCCGTGGTTCACACAGCTTACAATATCGAGTGTTCACCTGGTCGAGGATACAAGTCGAGCGATATTCACCTTCTATCCTCGAGTGATCGACTAAAGTTGTACCTATGGCA
Source organism: Phytophthora europaea (assembly GCA_030463285.1). NCBI lineage: Eukaryota > Oomycota > Peronosporomycetes > Peronosporales > Peronosporaceae > Phytophthora > Phytophthora europaea. Next base: position 2,582 of record JAHQIV010001364.1, read on the forward strand.
GCTGCCTCGCAGCCCATTTCCGTTACCGACGTGTGTGCCCATGCTACCGGACGACAGCTACGATGGAGAACTGAATTACCTGCGTTGGCTTGAAGTCATGGAACTGCGTCGCGAACATCTCAACTACTCGAAAACACTTGAGCGCGCTCAATCGCTGTGCATCTACGTGTTTCACACACATGGCCAGGCTAATGATACACCGATGGTTGGGACACCAGGTACTGCAGGTGCAACTCCTGCTGCTGGTAGCGCTGGCTCGGGGGATACCAGTCGTGTTATGAAGGAAGTGGAATACCAGGGCAAGGTAGGCGAGCTAGTTTCAGCTGTCAAGACCATGTGCGGCCACGACAAGGGTCGATTCACGCGCTGGTTCTTGCACAATATCTATGAAGAGGCCACCTTCTTTAGGTTCTCGGATTATGGCAGTGTGGAGCACGTGATGCGACTCGTCTGCCTCGTTCTAGAAATTGTGGATATCCTAGCACTGCTTGAGGTACTCGTGCACTTCCTGCGGCGCTCGCCATGCTTCCTCGTGAAGAACGTAGTGCTGTCCATGATTGAACGTCACGAGCTAGCGTTCTGCGCCACAGATCAAATTCCGTTTTTGCTGCAGTCCTTCGTGGACCGCTTCCATCGGATCCCAAAAAATGCTGATGACAAGGCTGGCAACGTGGCTCAGTTCTTCTGCAGGATGTATTACGCACACATCAAGAAGAAAGAAATCGCTAAGCTGGATTTGCCATTTGCACTGCTCAAGCCAATTGCGGAGACCGCACGGAAGAACCAAGACGCAGCTGCAGCTGGTGTGAATGGAAATGCTGCGGCGAATGGTAATGGGGCTAATGGAAATGGCCAAAAGAATAGGGAGCTATCACTGGAGGCAACTAATCCGATCGTACGAATTCCGCCACCCCGTGAAGTTCTGCCCCCGGAACTGAAGAGCGCTCTAGCGAGGTCGTTTAAAGCGTTGCAGGCCCGTGCTTTTGACGGCCCTGGAGCCGACGGAAAACAGACACCAGCAACCCCAGGTGCTGGCAGCGGTACGCCGCTGCACAGCCCTAACAGCATGGGCCAAGACGCATCGGCGTCTACTGAATCAGTGGCAGCCTTTGAACCGAATTACGCGAGCTTGTCCTGGGAGGAGGTTGTCAGTGAGGCTACCCCTGCAGCAGAGGCTAAGTGCCGTGATAGCGCGATTGATTTCGCAGTGGCCGCTATCAATATGAGCATGACGTCGTCCTCTGTGGGTTCTACTAACGCGAATGCCACGCGGGAGCGGCGCACGCCAAATTACGTGTTTTTCTTCCGGGCTGTGCTTACCGAAGCCATGGACAAGTGGATGGCCAACATTTCCGCGCGGATCAAATCAAACTGCAAGCGGCCCATCACAACCCCGCATTATGTGCACCGTTGCGTGCGCCTTATTCGCGAGGTCGTGGAACAGCACCCTGACAACGGCGAGGAGTTCAACGAGAAATTCTCGAACACCCTAGTAGTGTGGTTGCAAAAGGAAGTTTTGCCAGGCTTCGCTGGCAGTGATACACCCAAGCGCTCGCGCAACCCGTTTTTGAACGCCGACAACAGCAAGGAGGCGTTCGCGCTCAACCAGAAGGGCCGCCTGGATCGCCTCCAGTACGGCCTCAAGAGCTTTCTCGTATCTCTGGTTGTACATAAAGTGCTGGATCTCTCTCAGGTGCTACGCCTGGTGCTTGTGCCGCTCTTCCCGCGACTGGTATGGTGACGCTGTTTTTGTGCTTCAAGTACTTCACTCCCATATGGTCATGACTGACATTGATGTTATTCTCTGTTTTTGCCTTACTAGCGTCGTGCTTCCCGTGATCCACCGCCGAACCTGCCAACACAACTCTTGGCTATGGCGCTCGTTTTCCAGCTTTTTTCAGAACCCCCTCAGAATTTGCTGCTTGATCCCCAAAAGTTGGTTATGTTCGACGAACCTCTGGTGAGTTGCCACTGCCGCGTTTGCTATTCGGTTCGCTTTAATCCCTCTGACCAACTTTTCACGGTTCTGGCCAATTGTGGTAACTACAATGCAGACAAAGTATCACCTGCGCTTCCTCCGCACTCAAGTGCCAGCGTGCTTGATGTTTCCGCTGTGCTTCTTACTGTGCCAAATTTCGTATCAGATGGAGGACAATTTCCTACTACGCAAGCGTGAGGAACGTGGCACGCTGGCTAGCACAACACTGTTCAACTTGACATCGGATGGCATTGTTCGCGATACGATTTTCCATGACACAAAAGAGGCCCGCGAAAAGCACATCCTCCCGGTGTATCACAAAAAGCAGTGGCACACAGCCGTTCTGCTAACGCACTTCTTTCGGCCGCCGACGTCGCCAGCGGAAGACGGCAATGGGCAGGTGCAACTGCTTAAGGTGGACCAGATCATTGATCAGATGAATGTCTGGACGCTTCATCGTGGCGGCTCCATCTACTTAGACTTGCAGATGAGCAGGCAGCAACAGAAGGTCAAGCGGTCCAAAAGACGTTCACGACACCAACGCCAACAGGCACAGATCCAGCAGCAAACAGGACCCAACAAACGGAAAGCACCGGCAGGAGAAATCTCGACGCGTTCCACCAAGCGAACAGCTGTAGACAATGGCGAGAGTGTGGTGCCAGCCGCTGTTAATGGTTTCACCGACAGCAAAGCATCTCTAAGTGCCCAGGCGGATAAAGATGTCTCTTTTGGTGGCAGTCTACTGGGAAACAACTTTTCAGATGGAGAGGAGGAGGCCGACGATGAGGACCTTGAACTTGAGTTGGGATTTGACGAGGCGAGTAGTGCCACGGAAATTTTATCGAGCCTGATCGTGCTGCGTACCCTTAAGCGCAGTTCGCGACCACCTCCCGGGGTAGGATCGACTTCGTTGTCATCATCCTCTACGACGTCGTCAACCGTGCCAGTGCCCCAAACTACTTCTGCAACTATCACCACGCTCTCGTCGTCATCCCCCCTTGCGACTCCAAAGCTGTATGGTACACCCCACTATGTGTATCACGGAGAAGGTAGCGAGGGGAAGCACCGCGGAAGTACACCAGGCCCGAGCGATGGCCTCAAGAAGAAGGCGCCGACCGCTGCACTACCGATGACTGTTGCCGCTATGCAAAGTGCGTTGACTCCATGCGAAGCTCGTATGCTGGAGGCTGCACGCGAGGCCCAAGACTCGGCGGTGGCATCCCTATATGCTGCTACAGTGTGCAGCATTTCAAGGCGCGCAATGGGATCCGTGATCGCGAAGACCCTGCAGATTCTTGAAGATGATGTCAAGCACACGCTTCCCGACAAATTTGCTCGCCAGTTGAACACAACCTCGGTTGTGCATCTTGTCGGTGGCATCATGTGCACGCCGCCAGGCAATGCATTTTTGCCCCGGTACATGATGTCACTGGCCGCCCAGCTCGAATGGCTGTACGATGGGAGTACACTGTATGACAAGCAGCAGCAATCCTCATCGGGTGAGCCTGGGCTGCGTAACAGCCTTTTCCAACGGCGACTGCGTTGCAAGCTGGCCGTGCGGTTACAGCTCGTTGGCGTGATCGGACCTAGCAAGCATGCTGTTTTGACCATTTGCTATCGAGACCGCATCGTGAAAACCTTGTTCGCGTTGCTAGGAACGTCGGTCGTCTCAACTGGCCCTGGTCTTTCGCTTTTCAGCTGGATTTTGGACCTCATTCCAGTCGTCAACGCATCTGTCCTCCACGACAAACAATTTGTAAGTACTCCATGAAAGCCTTTTGTGCTGTGCACTGGGCTGATTGACTAACGTTTGGTTGAAATGCCTTTAGGAACTTGTGGAAGCTCTGCAACTACCAGACGAGCTTAAGAGGCGCGTTTGGTCCGTGCTACCACGACCTATGAACATGTTCGGTGCAGCGAATGTGTTTGTCGGTCGCACCACGACATCCGCGCGAGCAGATGCTACTGCGAGAAAAAAACCGGAGTACGCACCCGTGGATCCGTGGGGTTTGCTAGAGCATGTGCCTCAGCTTCCTAGCGACGCTCTTGCTCCAGCTTTGCCTGCCCAGATCCCAAAGCGGCCGCGGCGAGTATTCCGGTGTGTATGATCTGTTCATCCAATTCGTTGGATAGAGCGAATTCGCTATACAGCAAACCCTTGTCGCCTTCGGCTTCAAGCGGTAGGCATGGTTGCTGCCTTGTGTACGTACCTATGGCATCAATCATGTAATATGGCTCCGTGCCTAGGAGGCAGGAGCACGATTTAAATCATTTGATCGCAAGCAAAGAACATATTTAAAAGCAAAAGAATGCATGCCTTCTACTTGCAGCTTCTTCAAGCCGGGCTTGTTACAAGGGATCACTCCTTCTCGGTCTCATGGTGTGCTCGATAATCTAATACTGTAGCACTACACGACAGCTCATCAGATGAAAAGTTCTGCCGAGTCTGTGGGTTATTGTTCGGTTGCATCGCTGCGCTTTGTGTCTGTGAGGTAATACATGTACTTCGTACATGCAATTTCTGGCAAGGACCTGGAAGTTTTGAGACTGCATTATGTGGGATATTTTTTGCAATTGCGACCAAGCTGGGGATGATCACTGGATCCACAACAAAACATTTGGCGGCCTTCGAGCAAAGTTTACGCAAAGCACACTTCATGACTACATGTAGTTGTCGATAATGACTCGTTCGGCATAAATGCTTCCTACAACCTCCGTGTATTTCCTGCAGCAAATTAAATTGGTTAGTATGCGTCCTACATTCAAGTTTCTTGCATTTTGGTAAGAGGTGTGAGCGTCACTATCAACGATCTCCACATAATTGTTTTCATTTGTCCAGTCAGAAGCTGGCTCCTCTAATATTTTAACGGGACGAGAAAGTCATATACAAAGTGGTAGGATTCGCGACTGTGGGGTGAACTTGAGGCACTAGTTTGAGGGTATTTTTTTTCGTTAGACGCCTCTTAAATGAGCTTGAATTCCACCTTGATCCCAAAGCAGCCGCGGCGAGTATTCCGGTATGTGTGTGTGATCTGTTAATCCAATTCGTTGGATAGAACGAATTCGCTATACGTCACCTTCGGCTTCAAGCGGCAGGCAATGATCTCTGCCTTCTGAAATAATTTGTCGGTTTATCGGTGACTTAACGAGTGTGTAGAGCGTTCTGGCTCAAGATCGTGAATGTTGCAGAGAGAAGTTCGATCAGACTATAGCACATTTTGGATTGGAATCAACGGTTGTCTTTGCATTGTGAAGTCACGTTTGCTACCTTACACAAACTCATGTAGAGGTGCCGATCACGATCTGAAGACAGGCACCGTGATAACCGCACCTCTCCACGTGTAGGCTACATGGCAAATATAATGCCCGGAGTGAAGGGCATTGATAATGGAAAAATTCGCTCCTGGATTCGAGAGTGGTGGTAACAGCAATCTTGGCATGAACATTCGACATCCAAACTGGAGCTGGAAGAGGTCCCGGCAGCACTGGAATCCCCGCACCCGGAAACTCGTCAATGAGACAAGGCGTCATCAGATTTATGATGCTATGGGCTTCATTCAGAAGAGGACCAACGACTGCGAGCAGGCGCTGGAGCGAAGCCCGCTTGAACGATCGGATCAACTTCTCCGAGAGAGCTAGCCCAATTCTCGTAGACTTGCCAAGCTTCCGACTGGACGCCATCAATGCGGACAATTTGCAACTTTTCGCCTTCAAGTTCTTCTTTATGAGCGCCAGCAGCCACCATGGCCGCGATCAAGTCGTTGGGAGGTTCGCACGAAGGTAAGACCGGCACGCGAGGATCACGCGTATACACTTCCACCGCTCTCGTCGACTTGGTCTTGGCCATGGTCTTGGTCTTCTTTCTTGAAAGTTTTTGAACGGCTACCAAGGAAAACATGTGACTGCAACATTACTTTCGGGAAAACTGGAAGAAAAACGCCGAGATGACGGACTGTGTCAATCATGTAATATGGATCTGTGCCTTGGAGGCAGGAAGCACGATTTAAATGATTCGATCGCAAGCAAAGAACATATTTAAAAGCAAAAGAAGGCATGCCTTCGCCTCTTCTTCAAGCCGGGCTGGTTAGCATATTGCAAGCGATCATTCTACTGGGTGGTGGATTCCACGGCAGTTGAAGTCTCCTTCTCGGTCTCATAGCGTGTTTCATCTTCATCCTCGTCATCTTCGTCTTCAACACCAACCCATGACTCGAACGCCATGAGAAACTCATTGAAATGGATCATGCCATTGTGGTTCCAGTCCATTTCAGCAAAGCGGCGCTCCCAGATCGACCAGTTCTTCGAGTCTTCACCCGAGTCTGCCCGTAAAAGAAAATCAAATCGCTCAGCTAACCGAAAACCATGCAATGTTTGTGCGTTTGGAGCTGGTACTATGCTTACCTTTGTAGCCCCCTGAGCGTCTCTTGAGTTTTTTCGTCGGTGAATGACGCGCCATTGAGGCTTCCAGCTGCACGGACATGTCGTTGCTAGTGAAATTGACGTAAGACAGAAAACGTTATGAAGAGATTCGTGGATCAAGACAATAGCATCACGCCACTAACCGATTGATATATCCGCTGCCTTCAGTGTCAAACCACAGGAATGCATCAATTGCCAGTTGGTAAGCACTTCGGAGCTCGACGTCCTGCAGCATCGTAGAAGCATGTCAAAACTACGGCATGAAGATATACTTGCTAGGCACATACAGATACTTACATCTCCATTCATCGCCATGGCAGTACTGGAGATGCTTGATCCCCCAATACTATTCCCTCCGATGATGCTGTTCCTGCCGACGCTTCCACTGATGCTGCCGTTGATACTACCACTTCGAGACCTAGTAACACGATGAAAGTTAGGAAAAATGTATCACAGTGACAGAAGGTAGACGCCGCAACGTACGTGTAGAAGACGCTGAGTCGGTTTTTCTCCAGTGACGGAATTCGCTGTAAAACACAAAGCCGTCAATACAGCGCATTATCAGGTGCAGAGATCGTGTGGTAGATGTTTCAGCTCACATGCAGCAAGAAGCCGATGGCGAGAGAAACAAGAAGTTCCTTGAAGGTGAGCTTGCCGTTTTCTTTCATGTCGGATTCTTCAAACACTTCGTTGATCTCATCTTCAGAAAAGGTCACACCAAGTTCTTTGTAGATGGCTGGAAGATCGTCGTACACAATGTACCCACAACCCTCCTTATCGTACGTCTTGAACGTCGAGCGGACACCGTTAAAGGATTTCTGTAAATTCACAACGAAGCAATAGAAAACATTAGTTTGTAGTCATTACTTTCGTAGTCAAAGTCATATCAATCCGAACGTCGCTCAAAACTAACCGCAGCCTGCGGGAACTTCAACAAGATGCGAGTGAATGGGCTTCAGAATTTCATATGAAACGAGATCAGCCCACATTGTGTACAGTATACAAAGTGTAAGCTTCACGATACGTACATCTCCTTCTTGTCATTCAGAACGTGCGAACGCCAGAGTTTCTGGAGCGCCAGCGTGACCCTGAAATAGGCAGCATGGATACCTGTGAGCTCACAGCTCTTTTTCATTTGATCCTCGCAACTTACTTTCGATCAAGGGGGCTGTCCTTGTGTGTGTGCGTGGGGTGGCGATGGAGCTGCTCTTTGGTCGTTTCAATAGACGACTCGGTTGGGCCGCATGGTGCGTGGATGCTAACTTTGTCATCACGCGGTGAAGCGCACGATTCACCCGTGGACTGGTGAGACGAATCCGCGTGGGACGTCGACGAGTGCTTGTGGCCGTGACTGTGGAGTCTGTGGGTCGAGTGCTTGGTTCCCATGGTTTCTTCGAGTGTGCACTTGCCCTCAAAAGCAAAACGAATGCGTCATGATACGCACCCGGCCGTTCAAGATCGTCTTCAACGAGAACCGTTACGGAAAAACACCATGGGACTGCATGCTATGTATGTGATGTACGTATTTGCTCTGACTAATGAATATACTTTATAATTGCGGGCCGGTCGCAAGCAACAATTCCAGTGCAGACTCAAGTTGAACGAAGATGCAATATTCATTTTCAGTGAAACCACGTCCAGATGACGTTTATTTGTCGCGAGACGCCCTGCGGCCATTAACCTGCATAACGAAAACCATTTGTACTCATGCTGTCATCATCTTCGAGGCCCACCCAGGACTCGAAAGCCATGAGGAACTCAGTGAAATGAATGGTGCCATCGCCGTTCCAGTCCATTTCCATGAAACGTTGCTCCCAGATGGCTTGGTTGCTCGAGTCGTCGCTCGTGTCTGAAGCGTAAAGAGGCAGTAAGTATCAGCGCTGATTTCCACATCAAATACGGCACAAGCGTACATTTGTTCATGTCTTCAGCTGTCATCTTTTTTGTTGGGGAGTGAAGGGCCATAGAAGTTTGGAGTTTTGTTGACATCTCCGACCTATGCGCGCAATGACTCACGTCAATCTATAATACTACTAAGTAGGCCTTGTGATTATGCATGAGTGTCGAACGTACCGATTAATAACACCATTTCCGTCAACATCGAACCATAGGAAAGCGTCCACCGCAAGCTGGAATGCGAGTCTAAGCTTGTTTCCCTATAAAGTACAGAGATTTGCTCAGTGCTAGGCAGTACAACTATCACAAAGAACGCTTACAATGCCCTCTCACCTCTCCAAATAAAACGGACTGGGTGGGGGCAGGGGCTGGTGTGCTGTTACTACCGGTTCGGGAACTTAACATGCAATACAAATTTGTTAGAAACATGAATAAATGGTCGAAGCGTAGAATAACTGTATTTACATTGGGGCGTAGAAGATGCTGAGTCGCTCTCCTTCGAGAGAGGGAATTTTCTGCATGTGCCACAACAATGTAATAAAGTTAGTCGGTGCCATCCCCCGTGCATCAATGGAAACATGTTTGAGCGTACATGTAGCACAAAGCCGATGGCAAGGCCCACTAGGAACTCCTTAAAGTTGAGTTTTCCGTCCTCCATCATATCGGACTCCTGGAACACCATGCCAATCTCTTCCGCCGAGAAATTCGCACCAAGTTGCTCGAAGACCCTCGAAAGGTCAGCAAACTCGATGTAACCTTTGCTGTCCCGATCGAACGCACGGAATGTGGAGCGCACACTGTTAAATGCTTCCTACACATACACAAAATCAAACAAAACGGCTGCATTAGTCGTATCCCTGGTAAAAGTCCAACCACAGACACTTAAAATCCCACCGCAGCTTGCGGAAACTTCAGCAAAATCCGAGTAAATTGGCTTCAGCAAAAATATACAAATTATTACACATATTAAACTCCAAATCCAGCAATACGAGCTCAAGCGTCAACATCTCTGCGTACTTGTCCTTGTCCCGAGCCTCCCAGCGTTCCCTCAGCGCGTTCGTGATCCTTCACAGCGCACAAAAATCCAGTATAAAACTTAGGCTAGCAGTTCGATACAATAAGCAGTCCCTACGCACTTCTGGTCGAGAGCTGTGGGAGCTCGAGGCATCTGCTCGACGGGTCGAACGCTCGCGATGTTGCCGGTCAGCAGCTTGGCCACGGGGCCGCTGGGCTCGCCATGCTGCGGTTGGTCGGCCAGCGAAGCGGACGGACC
>JAHQIV010001365.1:0-12136 GCA_030463285.1 Phytophthora europaea
GACTACGCCATCCGCGTGCAGACCGACCGCTTTGGCGGCGAGGACCTCGTGTACCGCCGCTTCTCGGCCTTCCTGCAGCTTCAGCAGCTAGCGCGCCGCCACTTCCAGGAGAACGCCGTGTGCTGCGGCGGCGCCAAGAGCTGCCTGCTCGCGTCCTGCCTCGAGCGCGTGTTCGTAGACACCGAGTTCCCCGTCATGCAGGGGCGATTCCTGGGCAAGAACTCCAAGAGCGTCGTCCGCGAGCGCGTGCTCTTCCTCAACGCCTTCCTGCTGGAGCTCGAGGAGGCGCTCTGCAAGTGCCCGCCCGTGGTCATAAAACGCTGCGAGAACCAGGGCTGCAAGATCACCAAGCTGCTCAAGAGCTTCTACGGCTGCCTCGACGTTCCGAACAACGATGACGCCATGTAGACGGGCTGCAACTTCAATCCGCTGCCCACAACGGCTCGGGCATTGATGCCTTTCCGACTTTTCAGCCAACTCCTATCTGTGTGCGTGTTCGCGACGCAAGTCCAAGCGACGACTAGCATTCGCCCCCCACTGAGATTGATCAGCTTTGATCCCCCAAAACTAGCGCAGTGGCTCTCTCCGATCGAAGGAGGAGCTACGACAAGTCTGCGCGGCTTTAGGCGGGCTGGTCGCATCAACTACTTATTAGATCGACCTACTCGAAAGCGAGTGTAGACTATCAGCCAGTACATGCACGAGCATGTAGATATTTAACAATTCAGCAACGCTATTCACCGCAGCGCACTCGTTTGAATCCGTTCCTGAATTTATAGCGTCCTGGTCAACCGTCGTGCGAAGGGCGTGAAAGTCACTGAAGAGGCGTTTGAAGGAATTCAATCCGACGCGCAATGGAGCTGGTGACGAAAGTTCGCGACGCAGAGCACTGGGCGCAGGTGCTGGAGAGCAGCGAGAAGAAGCTCGTCGGTACGATTTTCGCTCTCGAAAAAGTGGAGGAGTTCAGCTACTAACGTCTTTGTGGCAGTTGTCGATGTGCACAAGGATTGGTGTGGCCCTTGCAAGATCGTGGAGCCAACATACAAGCGCTTGGCGACAGACATCGACCATGCGGAGCGCCGACTCATGTTCACTACGGTAGGTTACATCTTCTGCCACGTTGTATTAGTTGTGCGCCACTCACTCGTCGCAGCTTAATGTTGGCCTCCATATCGATGGCATCGAGGACACGGGCAGCTGCAAGCCTCGATTCCTGTTTTTCAAGGTTTGCTTGTGGCCACATTGAGTGCCACTTCGCATTTCGGAGACTAACGTATCCTGGTCGTGCAGGATCGCAAGCACATCGCAGATGTGGATGGTGCAAATGCACCACAACTGGAGCAGCTAGTCAAGCAGCACCTACCACCGCTCGGGAATGACGACGAAGAAACCTGAGTCTACACTAAAACATGATTTCGTTGGTGATGGCAACAGGAAGCTGTAGCTGTTTTTGAATTGAATTCACGATTTGCGATAAAGAGAAAACTGGAGCAGCAGTCGTTCCAACTATGTTGTTTCTTGGGGCCGGGGGAAGAGGAGTATCGAGTACCCTGGAGCAAACTTTGATAGCGAACACACGGGTTAGATCGAAGCCTTTTTACAGTGATTGTTTTAATGAAACTAAGGCACCAGTGTACTGGTCGGAGCAAATTCAAGTCGAAGGATCGCTTGAAGATGGTGTGAAGACAAAGCCAGCATCTTCTTGTCGACCAACTCGGCACCGCTTGCATGTATCCCTGCGTAAATATTAGTCATCGATAAATTTACTTACGTGATAGAGCTGCTGCCAAACCTGTACGAAAAATTCTGTGACTCAGAGAATTTACTAGGTTAGCGCTGCTTCAAACACAAAAAATTATCCCAAGAAACAAGTACGTGGTTGCCTAAATCACAATGTGGGGTAAGTAAACGCGAGGCTAAGCACCGGATCATCAACTGATGCAGCGTACCACAATTGGTGCATTTCCAGTCGCCCTACGCAACAACAAAGTTCACATGCGTTCTCAAGTTATCGCCATTGGGATTTTCGCAAGCAAAGTAGCACTGGAACCAGGTTACCGGCCACCAATCCATGTGTGGAGCGATCTTCTTGGACGAGAGTGACACCTTCAGCTGTAAATCGCATCGGAGAGCATCATGATTGTTAGTAGGTTTGTCTACCAGGCGCCTGCCGATGTTGGAGAGGTTGAACCGTTACCATTTGTATGAGCTCGCTCGTGTCTGTGGTCTGGCGAGGATAAAACGTTGGCGTGTGTGCTGAAAGCGCAAAATTCTGGGTGTAACCCAGCACATCTGATGGTTCGCTCCTCAAAGACGGAGACAAACCAACGGCAGGTAGTGCTTCCTTCTCCTCGGGTGTCTCGAGGTCGCTAAGATAACAATAACACAGGAAGTGTAAGTGTTACGGTGAAAATGCGTCTAACCTTGTAAGCTTCGCTCACTTTTGTTGTGATCCGGGCGGGATGAAGACTGGCAGACCGTAGTATTTCTTGAACGTCTGTCTCGGTCGTTCCACTTCCACCACAGTATTCGTCTGGTCAACGTGATTCTCAACGAACCCCGGCAGATTTCGCTTGCTCGCTTCAGCATAAGAGAGCTTCCTAGCTGGCTCGGTGGCTCGTGCTTCCAAGCTAATCATCTCTTCCTCCAACGCAGACAGCTCCTCCGGTGTAACGCTCCAGATCGTACGGCTAAAGTGTGAAGTGTCCTTCTCGAGGCCCTTCGCTTTAGGTGTTGGCGGACTTCTCGGGAAAGGCTGCGGCAGCTCGCCTTCGCCTGCATTGCTAGCATTATTCCTCTTCGTAGATGGTCTTCCCATGGTTCGATCGTAGCTAACATCCGCTACACCCTCCACCTTCTTCATCACCTGCGAGGCTTTGAGGCCCAAATGCTGCGGCAAGTGCTGCTGCTGTTGGTAGTGCCTCGGCGAGGGCTCCATGACATTTGCAGTCGGCGGTTTGTTCTCCGTCTTGTCTCCCGACGACACAGCTGTGTCTGCATCCAGCACGTTCGTGATCTTCACTCCAAACCTCCTAGAGCAGGTCTGACGCCATGGTGCGGCGGGTGCAGGTGGCGGAGGTGGCGACGTCTTTCTCAGCCACGAGTTGTCGTCTGCGTCCGGCGGGGAGAGCGGCGGTAATGGCGGGAACACAAGAGACGAAGGCGGAGGACGCGGTCGCGACGTCGGTGGCCCGAAGCTCTGTGCGTTCTCCTTGTCGGACGCCATGGTGGTCGACGACGACGCGATCTCCTTGCTGCGGCGCGATCACCTTGGAAAGTGCTGCTCTCGTTGCAGAGTGAATGTCAAACTTCAACTTGCTAAGTACGGCTGCATAGAAACGCTCATGTGGATGGTACAGTGTACCATAGCTACATGACCCCATGTTGGCCACAAACGCACTCTTTCTTGTCAATGCTGCGTCAAGTCGGCTCGCGCCTGCGACTACTGCGTGCGCCCCAGGCACCTCCCCGCCTCGCTGCGCCGCTATTCATCACTACAGATGCCCTCTCCACCCACTCGACTCTAAAAATCCCCGCGTTTGCGCGGTTCCTACACACAGAGCAAGTGGATGCGGAGCTGCCGGAGCCACAGTCGACGGTCCCGCCTGCATCTGCAACTGCTTCCCCGGAAACGCCCGGGACCGACCAGTGCAAAGTGAACCCCGAGCCCAACAAGATGCTGTTCAAACGCATTAGCGACCCAGACACGTCGTACCACACGGCGCTGCAAGCGTTCAATGACCTGCGGGCCCGTGGTCTGAAGCTTAACGAGGAGAAGTATCTGTCGCTGCTGTACAAGGCGTCGCGAGAGGGGCGGTACGAGCGCGTGTGGGACGGATACAACGCGTTCCAGGAGGACGAGAAGCGGGGAGAGGTGCTATTGGCGCCCAGAGCTGCCACTACGTGGATAAAACTGACGCAGGCCAGGATGCAGATGCACCGCTTCGTGCTCTGGGCGATGCTGGACACGCAGCGGAGGAAGGAGATGGGTCCGTTCTACCAGAGCGAAGTCGTGGGCAAGGACAACTCGCTGGGCATCCACGAGGCGGATGCGTTAAACTTTATGCTGCGGATGGAGTGCACGGCCAAAGCGACGTACGAGCAGGAACAGGGACTGCGACAGCGCGTGGAGACGCTGCTCAACTCCCTTGACCGCCGTGGGCTACACACAAGCTACTCGTCCACACACTCGCTCTTCAGGCTTATTTTCCACCGCCCGGAAATTTTCTTGGAGAGCAATGAAGAGAGCCAAGAGGTGTCTGAGCATGACGTGAATACCAGCAAAGACTCCGGATACACGGCCGAAGCAATGGGGAAGTTGATTGTTGAGTACATGGAGCGATTTCCGAATGCTCTAGGGCTGGATCCGAAGAAACTCTCGATTGGTGTGAGTGCTGCCGCGGCTGCAGACCAGCATAATGCGGGAAAGCTGCTGCTTGAGCACGGAGCCAAACATCACGTGCCGATCGACGCAGGTTCGTTCGCTCATGCTGTCGAGAGTGCAGCTGACGATGCAAGCCGCCTCAAGGTGGCGGATTTGTACATGCATGCCAAGGAGAACGAACTGGTATACACCACGCAGGACACCGAGAGCAGCATCATCAATTACTTCCTGCTTCACGCCGTGTGGGATGGTAACTATAAGCATATGATGGAGCTTCTACACGAAATGCAGCTGTACAACAACAAAATGAGCAACAGGGTAGTGCATGAGCTCTTTAAAAGTATCTCGCAGTACCGGGCCGAAATTCGGCGTTCCGCGCCCGAAAGTGACCCGCATGATAGCAGGGAGCGTGGCGCAAACTATACCGACAAGAAACTGGCCGAGTGCCCAACAATTATGGAGCTGCTCGAAAGGTTTCCGGACGTCATTCCACGCACGGTGCACTCGTTCTCTCAAGGAATTCTCCAGAGTCTGTATGCGGGAGACCTGGAGGTAGCACTCGATCTCATGCGCGCAGCTCTCTGGGTCAAAGATGTCAAGTTGCGACCAGAGATTTATTCCCAGCTTCTTTATCCTTTGCTCGCAGGCGGGCAGCGAGGAGGAGACAAGTCTAGCGACGCCAGCGTGTTTGACCGTTTGGAGGTGGAGCGGTGCTTTGACAAGCAGCACCCGAGGCAGCGAACGTACTTGAACTCGCTGATTGTGAATATTTGCCAGACCAACGACGACTTGTCCACGATGCTTGTGTGTTTGGACCGCTGGCAGGGACAAGGGCACCCGCCAATGAGCCGGCGAGTGACGAAGCGCGTGTTCGAGGTGATCTCAAAGCAGATTCAGCAGCTCCGGCAGCAAAGTGACGAGGTTACGCCCGGCACGGCTTTCATCGTGGATGGCATGCAGCTTTCGTACTTGGTGTTCATGCTGCGGTATCGCGAGATCGTGACGTGGGACGCCTGGACAATAGAGCGCGCGATTGTTCGCGCCCGTACTAGTGGTCTGCAGGCGGATGTGGTCGCGTTGCTGGCGGAGGCCGACTCTCGGAATCTCGTGTTGAACAGCGCCGCCTACGTCGTGTCGCTTTGCGTGCTGGAAGATGTCGGCGAGCCGTCCGCCGTTGTGGCTTGTGCGGAGAGGATGAAGGCGAACGGCGTGTGGGAGAAGACGGTTAGCAAGGACCCGGAGGTGCAGCAGGTCTTGAACCGCGCGTCAGCGAAGCTGCAGGAGGACGCACCCGCGGCAGACCGTGAGCAGTAGATAGCTCCTACCAATAGACCAGTCCGGCGGACTGGGCCAGCAATCAGAGCCTCCATGTTGTCGTCCAGCAATGTCCTTCCTATTCCCTTCGTCAAAAAAATTACTGCGATCCCTCCACTTCAAGTTGCTCAGCTCATCCCACGCGAGCGTCTCCGCAATCAGCGTCAGTCGCCATTGGGGTCCGTCGAGCAGACGTCGAATCCTTCCACCGAGCTGAACTACGCCCCGATGCGCCAAGCCGTGCAGCTGGAAGAGGCCAGGCGCGCGCGGCAGCGAGAGCACGTCAAGAACAACTACCACCGAAAGCAGGTAGGGTACGAGGAGCTCGTCGTCGAGGGTATCTGCTGGTACATGTAGCTCTAACATGGGGGCACTTGTTCTTTGGGCTGCCAGAACATGATTAAGGCGCTGCGCCAGGAAATGCAGGGGCTGGAGCACGAGTACTCGCGCACACTCCAGTGCAAGCAGCAGCAGCTGCAGTGGCGCGAGGTCGCGGGGGCTCTGGGCTGCGACGAGAGCCGCAAGCACTCGGACGACCTCGTGGAGCAGTACATGCAGCTGTCCATCAAGAAGGAGCGACTGCGCCAAGAGAACCAAGAGCTGGCGCTCATGGCGGCGAAGCACACCCAGCTGTTCCTCAAGGCGGAGAAGTTTTGCGAGAATGTGCTGGCCTCGGACGGCCTCCCGCTGCTTGAGCCACCAGCGACGTCGGTAGGTACACATGCATGCCTGCTTCTGGGGGCCAGGGTGGTCCTCCCTGAGACCCGTGGGACTGACGAGGATGGGGCCACTCACTCACTCACTCACTTGATGCCTTGCCTTCCAGCTGAACAGCATGTCCTTCCAGCCGATGACGTTTGCCGAGTGCCACCAAGTCGCCATCGAAGCCTACCAAGAGATCCGCGCGTTCCTGGAGAGCAACAACTACCTGACAACCGGCCACGAGTTGTTTGGGTGGACCGAGCAGCGGCGCGAGGCGCCGGACCATGTCAAGTTCACACTCAAGAAACATTTCATGGGCACCACGCCAGCAGAAATGTCGGCTCGCGCGTGGCGGGTGGTGTCGTCACCACAAGGCCTCGCAGGGCTCTATTCGTCTTCGATGCGTGTGTCGCTCGAGACGCTGCAGACCGTTGACGACAACAACGTCATCATGTACCGTGTGCTACGACGCGCTCGTACCAAGAAAGCGGTTCGATCTCTCTTCCTGGTGTCACGCTTCCACTTGGATAGCGGCGGCTATATGGTCTTGTTCCGGTCTGTCAATCGCAACCGGCTGCGCAACCAGTGCTATGATGACACATTCGAGACTGAGGGCGAGGAGGACGAGTGGCTTGACATGTTCACGTGGTACGTGGCTCTGTCTGGGAACTGTAGCAAAGGAGAGTGCTACTAACCTGTTGCCATACTTGTGGTATGATAGGACGCTTTTCGAAGACGAGCGCAAAAACGAGAATGCCGTCACGTTCAGCTACGGCGGTATCGTGTACGGCACAGAAGCGGTCGGGACCCACGTGTGGATGCTGGAGATTTTGATGCTCGCCATCCAGTGGGAGACAAAGGTCGTGGGGCCCACTTTCAAGCTGTGCGACTAACGACCCTAACGAAAGGAAATGGCTGCGGCTAGCTACGCAAGTATGAATGAAAGTCGAATTAATGAAGAGGAGCGGATGCAGTCTACTTCGTAGTATGGTACAGAGTGAACGTGTTGGCTTTATGGCCTCACAGCGAGACGCTCGAACCCACTCAGCACCGCGTCCACGTCGTCGTGCTCGGCACAGAGCTCCTCGATCTCTGCCGGCGTGAACGCTTGCGGGGAGAACTCGAAGGCATCACCCAGCCGACGAACTTGAGACTCGTCAAGCGTGGCGACGCAGTAGTACTCGATCATCTGCTGGATCTGCGTGCAGCCCATGTAGCCTAGCAGCAGCTTCTTGTTCACGCGACCGGGACGCACGAGCGCCGGGTCGAGCTTTTCCGGATGGTTGGTCGTCATGATGACGATGCGACCGGGGCAGTCGATCACGCCGTCCAGCACGTTCAGCAGACCCGACAGGTTGAGCTTGTCGTTGCGCATGTTGTACTTCTTCTCGTCCTCGAGGCAGGCCTTGATCATCGTGGACACGAGCTTATCGTCTTCGGACTGCGGCGGCTTGTCGTCGCCAACGCCGGCGTTCTTGCTGTCAGTGACGTCGCTCGCTCGCGCCTTCACGATGGAAGACGCGCAGTCGATGTCCTCCATGACGAAGACGACGTCCTCGAAGTCCATCTCAATGGGCGAGTCCAGACCCTGCACGGCGAACTTCATGTCGAAGAGCGCGTCGAGCAGCTGCTGGTTGGTTTTGATCTTGCCGAGCGAGATCGTGACCACGTGCCGCTTGGTGTACTGCGCGATGGCCTTGATGAGGCTGGTCTTCCCCGTGCCAGGCGGGCCGTGCAGCAAGAGGCCGAGCTTGTACGGGAAGCTCTTGATGGCGAACTTCCCCGAGCGCGACTCGAAGTTGTCCAGCAGCTGCAGCACCTGCTGCTTCTCCTCAAAGAAGAGGTTGTCGAACGTCTTCTCCTCGCCCAGCGCGTAGCGCTTGTAGGCGACCACGGGCGTGGCGTTGTCGTCTCCGCCGCTGCTGCCGGTCGCCGTGTCGACCTGGATGTAGAAGTAGCGGGCCTTATCCTCCACGTGCTTGCGACGCTCGATGGCCTGGTAGTTCGTGAAGGCCCGGTCGATGATGGCGTCGATGCGCTTGGACGCATCGGGCAGGGCTGACTCGAACCGGAAGTTCACCGTCGACTCCTTGACGGTGACTTTCTTGTCGCCACCGGAGCTCTCGGGCGCGACGGTCTCGTGCTTGAAGTGCACGCCCGGCTCGATCTCGATCCACTCGTTGAGCGGGGGCAGAGCCTCGACGTTGAGACGGTTGACCTCTCCGTAGTACTCGTCGTCGTCGTCGTCCGAGGACTCGGAGCCCGTCGTGGAGCAGTCGGACTCGCTGACGGCGTCCAGCAGGGCCTTGGTGGTGGTCTTGGGCCTCCTCTTGGTCTTCTCGAGCAGCTCGTACTGCGCGTTCTTGCTCTTGAGGTCCAGCACGTCGGCCAGGTAGAGCGAGATGGCCTTCTGCAGCAGGTGGTTCTTCTGGTCGTAGTCCCAGACCTTGCCCCAGCGGTTGAAGCGCTGTTTGACCTTGATGACTCGCGAGACGCGGCGCTCCTCCTTCTCCGGGGAGAGGAAGTGCGTGAGCATGGCCACGAGGGACTTGGGCGACTGCTGTACGTAGGCCACCACCTTCTGGATGAGCAGCGGCACGAGCATGCAGAGCAGCGTGTCGAGCAGCACGTTGTGCGTGCGGAAGGTGTTGATGAGTCCGAACTCGACGGCCGTGGAGCTCATGGCGGCAGCTGCTGGACTGTTTGTTGTGAGGAAGAAGTGCGCTGGCTTGTTTGTGCGGAGTGCGGTGTGCGACTCGGCGCAAATTCGGAAGTGAGCTCTCGGTCGTGTGGTCTCCGGCGCTTTGATGCTGCTTCTGGCAATCAGTAATGACGAAGTATGCCGACTGTATCATAATGACGTGGTGAACCCATTTCGATGAAGAGGCACTTTGTCGCCAGCCAATCAGACGCGATTGTTGAAGTTGCCGTGAATGATGGTGGGTTAAAACCTGCGAAAACCTGTGCCATGTGGTCTTACACTGGTATGAGCCCTTTGTACTGTACATGTAATGGGATATGCACCTATCGCGATGTGCAGTCGATCCGCTCACCATCACTCACGCTTTCGATGTTCGACACGGTACACACCACGCCACAAGCTAGTCATTACATCGAAGACGCTGGAAAGTCTTTTGCACCTTGCACACTCGCCTTGCCTCACCCCGAACAGCTCATTATTCAATTTGCCGACACACCGCCTCCGTTCCCCCACTACACTGCAATCAGTCACGTTGACTGGCATGGACAACGCGACCGCGACCCCGTTCAACCCCACGGACGAGTTCCTGCGCGGACTCAGCACCGGCGACGTGGTCGTGGACGCCTTCGTGTGCCTCGTGGCGTCGCTGCTACTGCAGCAGCTCGTCACGTACCTGCAGGGCTCGGGCGACTCGCTGCTGAGCCGCCTCTACGCCCTGCTCTTCGGGGAGAAGCCGCCCGAGGGCGTGTACCGGATCATCGGCATCACGCAGCGCTTCAGCTCCGAGGGCCACAAGATCTGGGACTACGAGCAGAAGAACCACCTGCTGCAGAAGGCCATCTCGCTCTATCTGGCCGACGTACTGGACCTGACCAACAAGGACGCCAAGTACGACCTGCTGCACCGGTCGCAGAAGAAGAACAAGACGCTCGCGGACGGCGACGACGACGACACAAGTGAGTCCTCGTCCGACTCGGACGACGACGAGGGCTACTGTGGAGCCGTGGATGGTCTGTGCTGGGAGGCGCTTCCCCAGGAGAACGAGTGGATCGAGGTGGAGGAGGGCGTCCAGTTCAAGCACGAGACCGTCGAGCCCGAGGACAAGGAGGAGAAGAAGACCAAGACGCTCACGGAGACCAACGTCAACTTCAAGTTCTTCTCGACGCTGCCCGACGGCTCCGAGCGCATCGACGCGTTCATCAAGCGCGCCTTCAAGAACTACCAGGACATGGAGCGCAAGCGGTACACCAAGGACACGCTTCGGTACTACTACATCCAGACTGGCGGCCCTAGCATTCTGGACAAGGACGCCCAGGTGAAGTACAAGCGGTACGCGCTGGGCGAGGAGAAGACGTTCGACAACCTCTTCTTTGAGGAGAAGGAGAACGTGGTACAGCTGCTCGATAACTTCACCAACAAGTCGGGCAAGTTCGCGATCAAGGGTTTCCCGTACAAGCTCGGCCTCCTGCTACACGGCCCGCCCGGCACAGGCAAGACCAGTCTCATCAAAGCCGTCGCCCAGCACACACGGCGCCATATCGTGACGATCTCGCTCGGCAAGATCCACACGAACCAGCAGCTGCTCGACGCGCTCTTCGACATGAAGTTCGCGGTACAAGGGTTGGATTCGCCCGTCGAGATGGACTTTGAGGATGTCGTGTTTGTCATGGAGGATATCGACTGCGCGTCCTCCATCGTGAATGCTCGCAGCGAGAGCGACACGAAGCCAAGCAAGGCCGATCGCATGTTCGACAGCCAGAAGAAGGCAATGGAGGAGGACCCCGAGGACAGCGTGGCCGGGCTGATGGGCCCCATGCTCAAGCCGAAGGGAGCCGAAGACAAGCTGAGCCTCTCGGGGCTGCTTAATGTGCTCGACGGCGTCATTGACTGCCCGGGTCGCATCGTGATAATGACGACGAACCACCCGGAGAAGCTCGACCCGGCACTCGTGCGTCCCGGTCGCGTGAACAAGAAGCTGTTGCTAGGACACATGGGCCCCAAGCAGGTGCAGCAGATGATCGAGTACTACTGCGGCTCGAGTCTGTCCGAGGAGCAGCAAGCGCGTTTAGACGCCCTCTTCGTCGTCAAGGCGACGCAGTTTACGCCTGCAGAGGTAGAAGAGTTTTGCGCTGAGTTTGACGACGTTGATTCGATTCTGGGCGGGCTTGAGCAAGCTCATAAAGCTTGAAAGTCAGGGTAATCTCCAAAATACACTAGATGCGGTTCGTTCTCTTCATGGCATTACAGTCGCATCCTGCCTCGTTTTCGTTTCGTCTTTTTTGTTAGCCTTCCAAATTTTGGACATCGCTCGCTAAAAGTATTCATTTAAATGAACCAGATCAGTTTTTTCGAGCTGATTTTTCCTCAGAATGTTGCACGAAGGTTCTGAAATATCTATTTATAACTCAGTGAAAAGAAATCTGCACCAATTTATTTGTGCCAGAGCCTAATTATTTGGAAGCAACGGCAAATTTGGGCCAGCGCAGAATGCCGCGGGGGAGATCGTCTCGCGACGGCCCCGCACGGGCCGACGGCGACGTCGAGATGGCGTCATGCGAAGCACGGCCGCCGGTGTTCCGATAGACACTGTCCAGCAGCTAGAAGGTGAGCAAGACGTCGTACGAAGTCGGAGGGCGATTGTGACAGGTTCTAATATGTATGCAGCCTCTGACGGTGCTTTTCCATCGTGCTCAAGCACGATGGCAGCTTGACTGATACTACTAACGACGAAGAGATCATCCCAGTGCTTCCGTATTGCTCGTTGCAGTAGCTGTCGCTTTGAGCCATCGAGATGGAAGATCTATTCGGCGCTGCCTCAAGGCTAACCGCTCCTTGAAAGCGTATCGCCGGACCGTTCGAAGCTCACTCGAGTCCTTTGACAAGCTTCAAGCGCTGCTGGGGCCGCTCTACTGGGTGGCAGAATGCGCAGTCGGAAGTGCCGTCTTCGACCCCATGTTTTTTTCTTCGTCGAATGTGGGGGAGCATTGACCCGAACGTTGAGTATGTGTTGAGGCTGTAGCCTCTAGGTTGGAGAG
>JAHQIV010001366.1:0-12125 GCA_030463285.1 Phytophthora europaea
GGCTGTGTTTGCAGCCGGTGCGCAGGCACTGGGGCCGGGCGCGGGGCCGGGAGGCTTTGAAGCGCAAGAAGCCATTCGATGGAACGGTATTCAATCGCCTCGGTAGCCGCGCAAAAGTCCTTTCACCATGTTGGTGAATCGTCTGCCAGGTGGCCTACCGCCCGACCGAGGTACAGATTAGCGTAGTGTAGTGTCCGCACTACACGCACCGGAGTGTTCCCGGGATCGGCGGACTGATTATCGGTCACAAATCGGCGGAGCCGGTCGAGTAGATTGTGCATGTGCGGGTACCAAAATGTGTTGCTGAAAGATGTCAGACCACTGAGAGCGAGGAGAATCTCGTCGTATTTGACGCACGTCGAGGGCGCTTGTAGTAGCTGAGCGGTTGAGTTAAAATCGAGCGAGAAGTTGGCGTTACTAGAGCTCCGCGCTAAGCGTTCGTCATCCGACAAGGGTCAGAACAACGTGAGAGAGAGTCCTTGAGAGCCGATGCGTAAACCATAGAGCCCTGATGCCATCGGGATTGTCATTTCAAACGGGGCATCGAGGGCAGCGCGAAATCCAAGAAGAGTGTCGGTGGGTAGCGTGAACTCACCGTTGGGCTTGTGAAGACAGGGTAGGCTCCGATACGCGGCCAAAATATGTAACGGGTGTGGCGTATAGTCGCCTCTACCCCGGTGCACATTGGAGGTAAAGCTGGACGTGCGAAGTTCACAAAGCTGAACGGGGGGGAGGCCCCTACCGTTCTCTGCAGGTAATGTCCATGATGATACTGATCGTAGTTCGGCTGAGATCGGCTGTTGTGCAACATATGGCTGTGGTCGGGGTGGTCCAAGAGATGTCGCGACCCGCGGACCGGACGCCATCATCTGCTCTCGCATCTCCAGAACTATGGCGCTCAGCGACCCCACTTGTGCAAGTTGAGCGACAGCATCATTCGTTGGTGGTTGGGAAAGCCGCAGAAGAGGTCTAGTCGAAATTGTCGGAGAAGGTGCATGAAGAGTTGGGAGAGCGGCGCCGGCACCACCGTGGTAGTCGAGAAACGAAGCCAGGTCGATGGCTGACTCACCGATAGTCGATTTCTCGTGCAGCAATGGGCTGTCGAGATAGATGAACGGATGGTGAGCTGGATCACCCGAGTTCGGCGAAGGCAACGACGAGCTGCCTAGCGCCTGTGCAGCGGGCTGCGGACGCGGCTTGGGTGAGACGGAGGTAGACGTCGAACTTGCGACGGTTATACTAGCCGCCGCACTTGTTGCCAGGCGCGCTGCACGCGCCACTGTACTGGCTTTCTTCTTTCCGGCTGCTTTTGCACTTAGCGCAAGATGACGGGCATTTGCTTTTGGCACCACTGGGGGTCCGCCAACAATTCATCCAGGGTCAGGCCGGGTGCGGGCCGGGCGAGTTTCTTGCGGCGCTCCGCTGACCAGGCAGCCCCCTCCGCCTTGCGCTTCAGAAGCCGCTTGCTGGTGCGCGGAGTCGTTGCTGCTGCTGGCGTTGGTCGGGATGCGTCGGTCGTTGCGGCACCTTGGGCATCAGGTGGGGCCTCCGACTCGCGTGGGATGGGGGTCGGAGCTGATGGAGACGCGGTTGGCGATGCCGCAGCGGCTGCAGGGGATTCAGACGGACGTGGCGATGTCATAGTCGAGAGGCGGCAGCGATGCTGGAGAAAAAGAGGTGAGGAGAAGGTAGACGCTGGGAAGCTTGCTTGGCGGAGGGCGAAAGGTCGAGTGAGCTCTCCGTCCGCTAGTTGGTCTGCCGCTCTGCGTCGCTTCGTTCTGGGCGACGGTTTCCTAACAGCCGCTCCTGACTTGTTGCCGGAAATACCTATTCGTGTCATCTTGCCACGACTTCCGCTGCCCAAAGAGGCCTCATAGAGACCGTTTGCAACCGAAGCGAAGCGGGGGTCTGCAGTGGTCGGCGGAGTAATTTCCTTAACAAGGAGTTACAATCTATCTATCGACGCCTTGCCCGCCATGAGCGAAGCGAAATTGGCGGTGCAAACGAGGAGCTCACGAGCATGATCATCCATTCTGGCGAGTGATGTTGACAGTCGGAGAGAACTCCGCGTTTTGCAATACTCAGGTGCTTTTTGCAAAAAACATTGTAGTAACTCCGCGTTTTGCAAAAAGCCCGGAATATATGCTGATTGTTCAAGGTCTTCTTCACTGACCGCGCTTGGTCCGTGATAGCTTCTCTCAAGGTATGTTTTTTTTCTTCGGACTGGACCCTTGCACGGTCGATTAATTCGCTTAAACTTTATGATGGCGTGAGTATGGAGCGTAGGGACGTAGAGAAGAGTATGCAAGTGAGTTGGAACCGTCAAAAGACGAAGTAAGTTGTATTAGGGAAGAGAGCTCCTGCCGGAGCGCAGGAGATGGCTGGTGCAGAGCTTATTACTATGGGAGACTGTATATCATACTAAATATCACAATATCAGCTTTAAGAGGGTCTGAGATAACTGGCTATCAGCTTTTAGGTACACTGTACCAGAGGTCAAAGAGGCTACTTCAACAAACTTAAACTCGACGATTCAGCTGCTTGATATAGTCCTCCATTTCCTGTACTCGTTTCCGTAAGTGCAGTATCTCAGCCTTCTTCCGCTGCTGCAGTCGCGTCGATGAGCTCAACGTGCATCTCTTCCTTTTGGTTTTCCCTCGCCGCTTCTTCAAGTTCGTCTTGATGACTTCCGGGGACATCTTGACAAGGTCGTCAACTCGATTCAGCGAGGGACCACCAGCACTCTGGATCGGCGCGCTGGGAATTTGTGACCGCACTACTGGAGTCGAAGTTGGTACTACTTGTAGAGCTGTCAAGGCTGAAACCGGCTCCGTCTTCCCACTCCAAAGAGTCGACGAAAGCGAGAGTATCCTCCAGCGACGCGATAGGGCCTTGATCAGCACCGAAGTAGCTCATTCTCTCCTTATTTTATCGTTTACCCAGGACCTTTGAGGAGTGGAAATGAGGTAACTGTGAGCGTACGAATGCCACAGTGCACGTTGAACCACATTGCATCAATAACACCTTGAGTGAAGTTAGCAGTTGGGCTGTCGCTACCGTAAACAAAAAACTTCATAATCGTCTGCCTGTCTGGTATGTGGTGCATCTCACCCGTGCGCTCGTGCGCGCCTTTGGTTCGGAGCGTGGTATTTCTATTGCCATCTCAAACTTTGATCATTGAGTGCATTCTCGATTCGCAACGAGTATTACCGACTTTTCTTTAGATCTGCGTGGCAATTAAAAGGGTTAATACAAGATGGACTGTTGAGAGGGAAGGAAATCACTCAATGTCAGCTGGATATCCTTTGACGAAGGCGTATTCGACCGCTATGCAAGTTTCCAACGACGTCCTTGGGCTGTTTTACGGCTCGAGACCCTTCGAAGAGCGAAGGCTTAGCGGCAAGTGTTGATCAAGATGATCAGCTCTTTGATCTCCTCGTACCTTCGTACCCTAGCATCCAAGATCCCTATGACACTTTTAGCATTCCTGCCCCGGGTTAATGGAAATTCGCGTGTATTTAAGTAGACTGGTAGGCCGCCCACCTATTATGATACTTCCAGTAGTATGCGACTTCACACTACTTCTCTAGCGCGGAAGACCAGTCAGCAAGGCAACTACTATAGTGCAACGACGACCGTCCGTCGTAGCGGCGCAATTTTGAAGCTAGGGGGCAGTCGCTGAGGTATTGAGGTCATTTTGGCCATAAGTGTATTACTGCCAAAAACATGCCTACTACACGTAAACGACCACTTCAAGTACTTGAAGTAGTTTGTGAAGACTGATATATTGCTATCGATGCCGTTCTGTTCACCAGTAAGAGCTGAAATTTATGTTATTATTGACTAACATGGTTTGTACTTGAAGTATATCATAAGGTGGCCTATGTGAATATGGTAAAACCTACGTTGGTGGCGATCCACAGGAATGGGTCATGGGGCCATCACTTTCTCTCGAGTTCTTTCCCAGTAGACCACGAATTTTAACTGACGCTGCCAGTTCTTAATTGACCGCTTCCCTTACCGTCATCTAGAATATTGCATAAAAGTTTGTGCGATATCCCAAGAGCAAGCCGTACCGGTATCTGCTTGGGTGGTTCAGCTGTCATTAGACATAGAGGATTGCAGTACACTTTGTTAGTTGTCGAGATCTAAACGTTCGACAGTCAGGCCAATACAGGTATTGGACCGATTCCCGTAGGATCTGTCGCGGCCATTTTGTACAGATTTGCATAAAACGGCCACTTCTAGACAACTCGAGTCCGCTGTCGACCCGACAGATTTCACTTCTGTCGGAGGGTACCCCACCCCCCCCTCAGACAGATTTCTAGATGTATAGATCGAATGGCTAGAATGGGGAAGACCTCCCACTTGCTCACTGAATGACGCTGGCAAACGTAATGCGGATGATAGATCACGCAGACGACGAAGATGAGTTCGTCGACGAGTCTACGAGCGTTGCCGCCGCAATGCCGGCGCAGGGTGAGGTCATCCGCAAGCGGTGGCAGCGAGGCAGAAGCAGTCGGATGAAGGCGGATTTGCCACGGAACTCGAGCTGCCTGTAAATACGCCTTCATCAGAGTGCTTCTGTCTCCTGCCAGGAAATGACGCAGCGTTGAAGCTGGCCTCGTCCTTCACAGTCACGTTGTGGTATTTGGCTAATTTCAAACGCTAGAACACGGGTGACCGGGCAGCGAGTCTTCCCACTCGGTGACACCGGCATGAGAACGTATAATAATTACGCAGTCGAAGGCCGTGATAATGTCACGGCCCTCGCCTGCCGCAAGACGCTCATTGTACAAATAGCGGGCCCGATCCCATTCGTTCGAGCCACGTGGTTCATCGATGATATTTAGCAGCGCCACAGTATCGGAATCTCTGTAGCCTCGCGGTCCTGTGGGCCCGCCGCGCCTGCTTGCAGGTGCCATGATCGCTGCTGAGTGGTGGGGCTTGCCAGGGAGTGCAATTGACGTGCGTGGGTGACGGTCACTTCAACTTCAAGTGGCTCCTCGGATCTGTACCGAATCTAGACATTTAGACAGCAAGTGGCCGTGCGAGATCTGTACACGATTTTTTAGACACGAAATCTGTACGAAAATAGACCACGGGAATCGGTCCATTTTGATTGTTTGGAGTTTACGAGCGATAAAACTGGAATGAGTTTTCGAGTGATTTCTTGTTTTGTTGTGATTTCCTGAATATTGAACTGCATGCGTTATCGGCGGTAAGTCTGAAATACATTTCTGAAAATTGTTGAGTGAAATTCCTGGAATTTGTTGAGTGAAAATCCATAAAACACAACTACGGTAGTTTGCCTTGAAGAGAAAAGGCAAACCACACACTCACGAAATTAAGCTAGGCCACGTTGACTGTCAGTTCGTCCAAGCCCGAGTCGGATTACTTTTCCTGGGTCTCCACGATACGCAAGGTATCCACAGTCGTGGCCGTGAACCTCTACGTGGTACCGGGTACATGTATTAATACATGTATGTACATTACAGTAGAGTTTCTAACTGAAAAGCCTTCACGGGTCTGAGTCAGGGGGTCATTTTCGCGCACGCACGAACGGGCAAAGCTCCGAAGATGGGGACGAGAAGGCCGTGACGCTCGGGATATGATAAACTCCGAGAGCTCTCCAAAGGTTTCGACAGCGCACTCCTCTACGAACCTTAGCGTTGCCCCCAAGGCGAACGTGTCCAGCTCGTCGGCACACTCGTAACTGCATTTTTGTACAAGTACACGTGTGTTGAGCTGGTAATACACTGCTCCGATTCATTTTTGACGTTAGCCGCGCGTGAATGTGCAATAGCTGGGCGTCATGTGGCAGGAGGGCTCGTTCTTGGTCTGCGCGTGGTGGTTCTGGTCCGTGTGAACATGTGTGGAGGGAGAGAGACCGGATCTCCCCCCGCTCAAAGTGAGACCAGAGGGCAGCGATCGCTTTCACTCAACAACTTACCGCAACATGGCGTCGCCGCGGAAGCTCATCACGTTTGCCGACGACATCAGCGATGAAAAGCAAGTGTCATGCTCTCGCATCAGCGTCAAAGGGGGTGCCACCTACTGCATCTTGGGACCAGTGTGCGGCAGCGTCGCCGATGGGTCGTCGACGCCTGCGTGGGGCACGTGTCCGTCCAAGGGAACTGGCGCGATCGCGAACTGCCTCCAGTCGTCCCCGAGCTATGCAGCGGGCTGCGTGGCACCCGTCGACGCGCACTGCGTGCTCGCCTTCGCCAGTCATTGGGAGTGCGTGTTTCCACCCGCACACAACGACAACAGTGCAACGACGTCCACTGCCGCACCACTCTCGGCGTCGTCGTCCAACCACCAGGTGGCTCTGTCAGCCTCAACCCCGAAAAGTGCATCGTCCGAGTCGGAGCTCGAGAAGTTGGTCCAGTCGCCCAGCGCAGCGCTCAACGTCATCGTTGGCGCCACGTGCTGCGTGATTGCAGTCGCGGGGCTCGTGCTCGCCAAGAAGAGGCATAACAAAGTGCGCCGGAGCAACAGCGGGCTGTCCGCGTCCGCCAACTCCTCCATTTTGACACTGTAAGTGAAATTTATGTAGTATGTTGCCGACTACAGGTATAAATCTTGCTGATGCCATGCATCACAAAAGGCAACTCACATAAGGCTTACCACTGTCGCTACGTCGTAAACCCAGTTAAGTCGGTGGCAATGCCATCGCGTTCGCGCCAATGCACTCAACGGCAACGGCAATGGTGCAATTTTTCTTGTACTGTACTGTAGCCACGCACACGTCAAAATTCGTGTGGTGTCGTGCGATTGCAGTGCTCGCCGCTCGGGTCGCGAGGGCGGACTCGGCGGTTGTCACTATAGGGGCCGTTGGTCGTGACGCAGTATGATTCGTCCCAGTTGGTTGTATCGCCTGGTCATTGGACCGTGTCCTACACAATACCGGACACCTAGCGCTCACCTATTCTGTGCCTAATCGCGATCCCCGTCCTGCGCTGCACGGTGTCACATACTGACCGTCTCTTGGCCGTTCATCCTCGAGCCTTAGGATGCAATCATGCTCCCTATGCGTTATTCAGACTTTAGCCTCGTGTCGCGCACCCGGTCACCATATCGCTATCTGCTCTGCGCCGCCGCCCTTCGTGTCGTCCACGAAGCCGCCACTTTTCAGCCAACATGCCTCCGCACCGCCAACACCCCGTCGACTTCCAGCTGCAACTCGACCTGATAAACGACGGCGAGAACAAATCTCCCAGTGTCGCCCAGCAACTGCCACCCGTGGCGGAAGGATGCTCCAGACTGTACCTATGTCGTCACGGCCAGACAGGTGAGCTAAATGAAATGGACCATTGTGTCCATCCTGCTAGTCGCATCGGAACGTTAACCGTTGATGAGTTAATCGTTCAACAGACTACAACATGCAGCGGAAGCTTCAAGGTCGCGGCGTTAACATGCCGCTTAACACCGAGGGCTTGAAGCAGGCCAATTGTCTCGCTAAGGCCATGAAGGACGTGCCACTCACGGCCATTTACAGCAGCGCGCTCACGCGCGCCTTCCAGACCGCAGATACCGTGGCGCAGCTCCACCCGAAGATTGAGGTGCAGACGTTCCGCGAAGTTGAGGAGATGAACTTCGGACAGCTGGAAGGCCACCCGATGGAGATGCACGAGGAGCAGATCAACACCATGTTCAAGAGGTGGGAGCAGGGCGAGTTCAACGTCGCGTGGCCCGGTGGCGAGAGTCCGCTGCAGGTCGTGGCGCGCGGCGTCTCCAAGATCACGCAGGTCGTCAGCAACACGCCACCCAAGGAGCAGGTGCTGATGGTCACGCACGGTCGCTTCAACAAGATTGTTCTGGCTCAGATGCTGCACGGTGAGCTGAATCACATGACGGAGATCCACCAGGACAACACGTGCGTCAATGTCATCGACTTCGACCACGCGACACAGACTTACCACGCCATGGCGCTCAACAACATCAACCACTTGCCGAGCCCGCCGTCGGTGTAATTGCCGACGCATAATTTACTAGGTGAACAATTATATTGCGCCGAAACAACGGAATAGCGCGCGAGGATGATGTGTATTGATAGCGATTATTGTCCTAAACGCAGCGTGAAAGTGGGTATATCATAAAGTATTCGTTCCCATATTATTCCGTGAAGTAGTGAAATCAAAGCTGTGGTGCGCTTCAAGTACCCATTGAAGTTGTTGAGTGGTAAACGCAGTGTCGACTTGGATGGAAATATCCACGAATGTCAAAATACAGAGGCAACTCTAATATTACTTAGTACTGCAGGATTTTCTGGTGAACGTACAGTGTATCCGGATAGCATCCAAATTGCTTCCTTGTGCTCACAACTTCGGACCATGCGATGCGGGAGATACAAACCAGTTGTCCACGGTAGATGGCACATCGGAATGATTTCAAACCTCTACCACAGAACTGGTAATCGGCTCACAGCACACCTGCTTCAAATTGCAATGGCCCATTGCAATTTGAATAGGATCACTTTCCAATCTACCTTTTTGCTTCTACTGCAAGTCGTCAAACACTCTTCAAAAGCTCTTCCTGATGCGCGTCTCCAGCTTTCTGGCATGTGCTTCAGTAGCACTCAGCTCAACCAACTTGACCGTTGACGCCGACACGTTCGATGTCGTGGTGGTAGGTAGCGGTCCTGGGGGCCTCGTAGCTGCCGAGTACTTGTCGCGGGACCCGAACGTGTCTGTGCTGATCCTCGAAGCTGGACCCAAGTCCATGGCTGCAACGGGCGGGACCGATTCACCCGACTACGCCAAAGGAAGTAGACTAACCAAGTTTGACATCCCCGGGCAGTACGATCTCATCATGTACAACCCGGCAAACGAG
This sequence comes from Phytophthora europaea, assembly GCA_030463285.1. Classification (NCBI taxonomy): domain Eukaryota; phylum Oomycota; class Peronosporomycetes; order Peronosporales; family Peronosporaceae; genus Phytophthora; species Phytophthora europaea. The sequence continues at coordinate 8,836 of JAHQIV010001366.1, forward strand.
CAGTACCGTGTCGACTGGATCTCGGACGTCTACATGTGGCTCGGCAAGACCGTCGGCGGGTGTTCGTCCATCAACTCGGCCACTTACTTTCGCCCGCCTGATGTCTACACGAACCAGTCGCAATGGCCATTCCCAGCGTCTCAGATGAACGCCAAGATGGACGAGAACGAAAAGATGCACGGGCACACGGATGCTCCTTCTCCTGACGGGAAATGGTACACACAAGAAGGCTACTCTCTTGTCTCAAAGGCTTTGCTGTCACTGGACTACTCCGAAGCTAAACTCAACGATCCAGACGCTCGTAACAACAAGCACAAGACATTCGGCCATGCTCCCTTCACAATTAAGAATGGTCAGCGTGATTCACCTGCTGCCGCATTTTGGGGTCCGATGAGTACTCGAAGCAACGTCCAGCTCTTGACTGAAGCTAAAGTCGACTACTTGGTGCGCAACACAGGAGGAAGAGCTACTGGGTTGGTCTACAACGGAAGATTCCAAGTACATGTAAGCGCGCGTGGTGCGGTTTTGATGGCGGCCGGTGCTCTCGGAACGCCCAAAGTGTTGATCCAAAGCGGAGTTGGTCCCAACTCGCAGCTTGACCTGCTTGAAAAGGTCGGCGGCTTCCACGGTGCTGCTCAAGACGCAGGGCGAGTCGCCAACCCGAATGTTGGGCGCAATTTTTTTGACGCGAATCTCATGTACGTGTCGTTCTCGCACCCCGAGATGAAGTCATTCATCTTCGATAATATGCCTGCCGAGGCTATTGATCAGTACATGAACGAGAGTCGCACCGGACCTTGGGCTGGTGCAGGTCCGACGCTTATCAGCTACGAGAGCTACGAAGTCCAAGGCCGCGTATACGAGTTCCAGTCAAATGTTCTCACTCATGGTTTCGGTGAACTTGGGCAGAAAGAGAACGCCTTCACGATCGCAATGTATGTGACCAACCCTGAATCTCGAGCGCACTCTGGGTTTGACGGCAACGGCGACTGGCGCGCATTCAACGAAGGAGATGCGTACTTCGGAACACCTCGTGATCTTGCAGCGATGCAGTCATACGTCCAGAAAATGGTTCGTGTCATGGAAGACAACGGAGCAACTTTTATCTCTGACACTGGATCGGATCCGGCCGCCATCGCTGATCTTGTTGCGTCCACCGACAGCTACATCTCCTACTTCTTTGGTGGCACCTGCTATGCCTCAAGTGATGCCAGCGACATCGAACGTTGCGCAGATGAAAATCTACGTGTCGTAGGTCTGGAGAACGTGTTCGTCGCCGACGCCAGTGCGATGAAGGAGAGCACCGTGAATCCGTACGGTTTTGTCATGTACATCGGTCGTGAGGCCGCTGACCAAGCCAAGAGCTACATTGTTTCCAACGAAGGTAGTTCCGACGACACTTGCTCGCCTCTGGAAAATAATGTAAATTTCCAGGGTGGTGACATTGGCAAGTCGTACAGCTCATCTGCGGATGGATGCTGCTCTATCTGCTCCAGCACAAATGGTTGCGTCGCGTTTACTTGGACGACCTACGACAGCGGCACATGCTGGCTCAAGAGTGGCAAAGGAACGATCAAAACCAAGAGCGGTGCTGTGTCAGGAATTCTCAAGTCAGCTTCGAGCTGTCTCGCCCTGGAAGACAATAATGTGGCGGAACCCCACGGTGTCACAATGACGGCCAAGTCCTCCGAGAAATGCTGCTCGGTTTGCAAGGCGACTGGAGGATGCAAGGCGTTTACGTGGAAGGACCAGAATGGAGGCACTTGCTGGCTCAAAGGAGGCAAGGAGAGCGACGACAAGTAAGACATAGTCGAGTGGAGACAAGCGATGCCAATCCAATAGTACTTGTTAAGAAAGTGACGTGGTGATGAATGCGCGGAAGCAGTCCGTTAATTGCTCTTTCTCGATACAACACTGACTCATGACTTCTTGCCCACAGCAACTCACCCCCTCGTCCGCGATCCGCTCTCCCAGCTAAATGTGTGTGCACTCGGAGGTCGGCTCGTTGATCAGCTACCTATTTACCGGACCATGACGATGTCATCAATCTTGAGGATCATGCGCACGCACTCGGTAGCCAGCGAAATCTCGCTCGTGTTGACCAGCAGCGGCTGCAGCACGTTGAGCTCATACATATCACTAATGGCGCCCTTACGCACGTTGATGCCCATGCTCGTGTGGCCCTGCGCATGCTTGGCGCGCAGCTCCGTGACGATGCCGATCGGGTGCAGCCCGGCGTTCTCTGCAAGTGTGTACGGCACTACCTCCATGGCGTCGGCGAAAGACTGCAAGCAGTAACTGGCCGTGCCCTCCAGCGTGCGGCCGTAGGCAGCCAGCTTCTGGGCCACCTGAATCTCGGGCGCGCCGCCACCACAGATCAGGAAGCGCTTCTTAACCAGCGAGCGGACAACGCACAGAGCGTCGTGAAGCGAGCGTTCGGCCTCCTCCAGCACCAGCTTGTTGGAACCGCGCACCAGGATCGACACGGTCTTGCCCGGGTTCACAATCTCCGTGATCTTGACGACCTTGTGGCCGCCCACCGTCTCCTCGTGCACCAGACCGGCCGTGCCGAGCTTCTCCGGGGTCAGGTACTCGATATTAGCCACGGGAAGACATCCCAGCGTCGTGGCAATGTGCTCGATGTCGTTGCGCTCGATGTCCGTGATGACGCGGATGCCCATCTTCGCCAGGAAGTGGAGCGACAGGTCGTTGGTGGCGTCCCGCAGGATGCTCTTCTGGATCAGCAGCACGTTGGCGCCCGACTTCTTCACCTTCTTGCAGAGGTTCAAAATGTACTTGCGCTCCTCGCGCAGAATGCGGTCCATGGCGGCGTAGTCGTTGATCACCACGTTGCTCTCCATGTCGGCCTTGGGCGCCGAGAGACAGAACTGGATGAGCGCGACCTTGGCGTTCTCGAAGGTCGTGGGAGCCGTGCCGCTGGCCGTCTTGTCGAAGCCCTTGCTGAACACGAGGCCCTCCACGAGCTCCGAGTCGTCGATGGTGCCGCCCAGCTGCTTGACCACGCGCACCGTGTTGAGGTCCACGTTGGTGGCCGTGGCGATGTCGATGACCTTGAGCACGGCGTCCACGGCGATGGGGGACAGGCGGTCGGCGTACTCCGAGATGACTTTGGATGACAGCGACGTGTTGACGCAGTTGATGAGCTCCTCGCGGTTGGCGAGCTCCACGGGCCGCGCCATGTCCGTGAGCAGCTCCTCGGCCTTGACGGCGGCCAGGCCGAAGGCCTCCGAGATGTTGGTGGGGTGGATGCCCTTGAGCAGCAGGTCCTC
>JAHQIV010001367.1:0-12123 GCA_030463285.1 Phytophthora europaea
CTGGTGCTGGCGCCGCTGCCGCAGGACGAGGACGAGCTGCAGGACGAGGTCTCGAGCCTCGTGGAGCTCAAGATGCTCAGGCTGCTGCAGGACCTGCAGGACCGCTGGACCGGCCCCCAAGTGCCCGAGTACTCGGTGCCCCACGAGAGCGAAGGCTACTTCGGCACCGACGGCTGGATAGGCCGCACCATGACGAAGCTCATCGACAACCTGCAGATCGACATCCGCAACCTCCACGTCCGCGTAGAGGGCGTGTGGTGGCCCGCAGGCCCAATGAGAAGCCCCCCGAGTTCTAGGACCAAGGACAGGACCAGGAGCAGGACGGACGGCGTCAAATTCGCAGCTGGGATCACGTTGGGCGCGCTGTCCGCCGTCACGACGCCCAGCAACTGGAGAGTCGGCGGCTTTGACGACAAGCAGGACGCGCCGCAGGAGAGCAGCCACTTGGTGTTCAAGCTCATCAACGCGCTGGACCTGTCGGCCTACGTGGACCCGAACGCGCTGCACTTTATCCACTCGAGAGTGCACCCGAAGGCGCTGCAGTCGACGCTGTCGAGGTTGAAGGAGATGGGCGCCAGAGGAGCCAAGGCGGACTGGTGGAATGCACACGAGAGCGCTCACGCACACAGGTTCTTGGTGGCGCCGATTAACGTGTCGCTCAAGCTCACGATGAACACGGCGACGCAGCATGCGACGACCGACGACCCGCGGTACGACGCGGTATTCCACTTGTCGCGGATATGGATGACCCTGGATGAAGAGCAGTTGTCGGTGCTGAATTGGATTATTGACTCGTTCTCGACGCACGAGAAGTGGAGACTCATGGTGGCGGAACAGGTCAAGGCGTCGGAGCGACAAACAGCGAGCGAGGAGGCGAAAATGACCGAGTTGGCGGACACGTATTTATCGCATTGGAAACAGGTTATGGCGATGAAAAGCGAAGGGATGGACGCTCTGCGGAAGTCCGAGGCGTGGGACAACGCTACGAGGATAGAGCAGCAACTGCCGTACGAGGTCGTGGTGTCGATTCGGAATCGCCTCGGGCTGGAAAGTGTTACAGGAAAAACCGTACCGTACCCTAGCGCGTTGTATGGGATTGGAGATGCAATGGGCATCCCCTTGCCAGAGATCAGCGTGCCATTTCCCGGCGGTCCGACAGGGATCCTTTTCGAAGTACTGCCATCAGGCGATGTGGCGATTAAGCGGTGCGTGGAGAAAAGTCCTGCTGCCGCTAAAGACAGTGTGAAACCAGGGCTGCTGCTGATCAAGGTGGATGACCGACCGCTGCGCTCAGTGTTCAAATTCAAGTCGGCTTTAGACTTGGAGCTCGCGATCAACTCCGTGCCGGAAGCGAAGGTGCTCACGTTTCGCCACCCCTCTGTGACGCCTCTGGAGATCACTCCATCTCGTGCTGTCGCTCAAATTTCCTTTACATCTGACCAACTCAAGTTCTGTCTCGTTCGAGCTTACCACAAGCAGGTCATCGCGGAGGTAATGCTGGATCACCCTGCGGTAACGATCAATGGGTTTGGGCCCGGGCTGTTTTCGTACCATTTTTACGAAGTCATGGTGGAGGATTTCTACGTGCAAAGCACGGCGCAAGGGGACAACACTGGCAATCATTGCATTGCTTCAAGCATATGCAAGCCTCTGGATGGCTTATCAGATGCAGACGCGAGAAGCCCAGCACTTCGATTCAGTATGAATTATCTATACGATGCACATCCAGACGCGCGCCCTGGGAAGGTGGACACTTATGGATCCAAAATCTCATTGGCTATTGGCAACTCGATAGCGGTTTTCAATGAAGCCAAGATGACAGCGTTGCTAGGCGACTGGCACGACTGGCTCAGTGCAATTTCAAGCGTCAATTCTAATGGAATGCCTTCGTCCAGCATTCATCGATTGGATGTCGACTTGGCTGCAGCATCGCAGTCCATGAATTCCCAGTTGGTGTCATCTTACGCGTCAACTAGCCCTTCCAATGCGGTCCTGGGGGATGAAGGTTTCCCACCCGCAGAGTTTAGTAGCTACTCGTACGAAGTCAAGGTTGACCTCTTGCGTCTTTTCGTCAGTGCCCCCGACGCGCCCACAGCCCCTGTGACGATCTCTAACGAGCCTTCCTATCGAGCGTTGTTGAAGCAACTTGTTGGCGACGAACCAAGCGGACCCCCAGCCATCCCAGACTGGGCAAGAGCTGCCCATGCAATCGTGGTGATGCAGCGTTTCATTCGAGGAGCCATCGTGCGTAAGCGGAAAATGGTTCGACTGGCGCTAGCGAAAAACCGCTACATATACTATGAAGGCAGCGAAATGATGGGTTGGCTGTATACCAGAGACGACTCTCTCGCTTTCCGTCGATGGCGTCGATCCTGGTGTCATCTTGACGATGACGGCAACTTCTCGATGCACAGCAATGGTTCAGGAGCGGATGTACTCGACGAGTTTAATCTGCTGGGGTGCAAGGTTATCATGCTACCCTACGGTTCTGGAGGACCATGGGGTTCTCAGAGCGAGAAATTATCTAAAGTACTTGAAATAACGACCCGATCTGGTGTTCTTAGGAAGGTGCTGAGTTGTGACAAGTTGATGGAGCTGAAGAAGTGGAAATCCAGCATTGAAGCCAGCGCCCGGAACGCTGCAAAGCGATCCCCTAGTGAATATGTTGAGGAAGAAGACGCCATGTATGAGTCGATGGAAGACGACAATTACCCTGTCGAAGATGGCGCCTCACAGTTTCAGAAATCGGAGCAGTGGAATGGGTCTACATTGGATGAGCTCCTTCTTGGGGGCTTTTCAAGCGTCTATCGACCAGCTGCCACCCTCAAGAAGGAACAGTCGTCATGGATCTCACTAAGCGTGACCAGCGTAAATTTCGTTGTGGATGTGCATCGCGTATCGGAGCCAGACTGCTCGGCTTTCGCTTTATATCTTGGCTTGAAGGACTTTACAGTATTGGATCATCGCCAGTCATCGGATTATGGTCTGTTGCATGTTGGCGACAAGTTTTTGAGCCTGAAGAATGGCGCATTGACTCCCGGAAAGATGCGAGCGGATCATCTGAACAAAGGACCCTTTCTCGTTTTGCGCATGTCTTACCGAGGTGCGCGTGCTGGGCCAGAATGCGTCGTGCTGCAAAAGGGTCTTCACGCAGACCTCACCATATCTGGTTGGGTGATGCCACTCACTTTATCACAGGTTTTATTCGAAATCATCGATGTTTTGGATGTACTGTGGACTGACGACACCGCTACAGCACAAAGTGGTGTGAATCGTACATACGCCCCCGAGCCGGTGAGTACTGCCCCATGGAAAGAGGTACCTGAGCTCGGCATCCAAATCCGTGCTCCTATCTTGGAGGCATATCTGGAAGATTCCCATTGCGTCGCTAAACTGACGATTGAAGATAGCTCATGCTCGTACCGCGCTGACCCTGGAGTAGAAAACTTCAAGCTACATCTTGGGCCCACAGCGCTGTTTGTGCTGACCGAAGATGTTGCGCTTCGACTCGTGCAAGTCGACAAATTCTGGCTTAGCTACGACCTCCGACTGCACCGACAAACTGACTCAGCTGTTGGGGGATGTGATTTATGTGCTGACGAGTCAGCAAAAAAGGCAGTCTGCCACCGATCCGTCAGCATCTCGATTGGGCAGGTCAAACTTGAGGCTGATCGAAGGTTGGAATTGCTTTTTGCTCTATTGGAGGCTCTGACATACACTGAAGCCTCGGCCGAGTCTGATGGGGATCCAGAATTCGACAGCGCTAACGAAGAAAAAGCTATGGACAGCGACCGCGAAGGTTATGGCAAGAGAGATTACGACGTAAACTACCTTAGGGGAGAACATTTTTCGCAGACGGATCGGATGCAATCAATGCAGTTCAGTCTCCCTGATCAAGATTCGGATCTACGGCCAATGTACACAACGGGATTCAATCGTCCTTATGCTTCTCCGTCGGGGCGTAGTCGGATGTCCACAGCGACTTCTGCTGGGTTGAACTATGGACTGAATGATCATGATCAAGAACGATCCAAGCGTCGGTCGAAGGTATCTGCATTCATCCCGTTGCTCAACTACCAGTTGCTTATTGGCATTTCTAGCGAGGGTTTAGAACGCCAGACCTCCTCCAAGTCCATCTTTCGAGCGCGTTTGCGAATGGGAAGGATCCATGACCGTATTTCCATCACCTGCTACTCGGTTGTTTTTGAAGTGATCAAGCGGAGTCTGTCCGTGGTTTCATTGGACACATACATCCCGGTAATGAACTTCTCCGTGAGCGATATGAAGATGCAGTGCGTGACGCGGACAGAGCTTTCGACGGACTATGTGGTGGATGCTAGCGTCGAGATATCTGCGCGTTACTACAACACGTCGTTAGCAGACTGGGAACCCTTTATCGAGCCCTGGCGAGCTTACGCAAAGGCACGAAGCGATGGAGGTGAGGATGGGACCACGATGCAGCTCAGCGCATTGCAACGACTCAATGTGAACTGCACGGACTCGCTTATTCGGTTGCTATCCAGTATCACCAAAAATCGGCGGAAGCAAGATTTTATTGTGGAAAAGCGAACACTTGCGGCTGTAGCTGCCGATGGCGAGGCCAAAAAAGAGGACGGTCGGGTGTGTGTCCTCAATAATCTCGGAGTTCCGATTCGGCTGGCCAATCTGAATACTTCGCATGCGGGAACGCTTCATGTTGACGTGAGAGATGGGTGGTCGTTTCCAGGGTACTCGCGTTTCCACAACGTACGTGTTTCGGTGGTACTTTTGCCGTGGTGGCATCCACGCGAAATACAGGCAGTGGAGAACTTCCGCCATAAGTTCTCACTCCCGTACGGTGGCGCTCAGTCAGGCGTGACACCGATTTTGAGGATTGACGTGCTCACTACAGAAGAGGGCAAGCGTAATTACGTGTTCGACCATGTCACGAATAAGTACGTGGAAGTTGAAACGGATGATGATGACGATTACATGGATGTACCGGCCACACGGCACATGACCCCGCCTAGTACACACCAGTGTATGGATCGCGGAGTCAGTAGCACCACAACCACGTCTCAGCGGACAAGATGGTCATCGGTTGGAGCAGCGGAGATAAACTTGGCTGGTAATGTCATGTCGTCACTGGACCCCAATCGGATGAAGCTGAATCGCTGGTACCGCCTCCACGACTTGCGCGGAAATGTCACCGGTGAAATTTTTGTCGGCTTGCATTTTGTGCCGGAAGTAAACAGCCCCGTCCATCGTCCCAGGATGAATGAACCTCAGCAAGTCAAAGACGGACAGTTCCTAGTGTTTGACCCTCTGAAGATTGTTACTGCCGACACCGACGGTCCTGCAGACCAATGCAAAGACCACGTGGTGCTTTCAGATGGTCTACGTGGAAGTTACATCCCACCGTTGGCGTTAGAAGTCTTGATTGGTACTTCGCGAATGAGTTTGATGTGCCCGCTACGTCGCGCCGGAAAGTTTCTCATTCAAGGCGAGAAGGTGCTGGCTGAAGTCAAGGTTGCACAGAGGGACGAATCTCGGCGCGTGCTGCTTCTGAGCTCGCCTGTCCAGTTGAAAAATGGTACGTGGTGCTGTAAAGTGGGATGTTGTTTTCTTGGTACTCAATAGCATTTTAATGTTTCTGCGCGGATAGATACAAGTATCGACATGGAGCTGTGGACCTGTCGCACGGGAGTGCCTCCTGGCAAGGTGAGAATGCGATTAATCGCTGATACGTTTTTATATAATACGTACACTCGAACTAACAGGTTTTCGCGGTGGTTGTTGCTATGATGCAGAGTGGCCCGCTGCCCCGAACGGGCAAGTTGATGACACTGACTACAAGCACCAAAATGTCCGTCCCAATCAGCGCAATGTTTGGAGATGAAAAGGACTCGATTGTGGTGAAGGTGGACGGATGTAAGCCCACTGTCGTGGCGGATCTAAACGAGTTGGCAGCGGGATCTACCATTTTAACCCTGGAGTCTGAGGACAGCGAAGGTTTGGGCTACTGCTTGTATGTAAACATTACGTCGCACATGCGCAAGGTGTACCGGGAAGAACATCAGGGAATGATCACTCGCGGAACCACTAACCAGGACGGCGAATTGCAGACCTATGCGACGAAATACCAGATATGCTTGCACTCCTGTCTAATGTTCGAGAATACCCTCCCGATTCGAGTGCAGTACAAGATCGTCTCTCATGAACTATCGGAGCAAGTGGTTCGAACTGGTACACTTTCTCCAGGAGAAGAAGTTCCGATCCATGATTTCCAGCTTGATGCGCGTTTGATGCTGCGGCTGCCAGAAATGGATTCAATTTGGAGCCGTTCAATCAAGCTAGGTGATTGCATTTATCGAGAGGGCATGGGCAAAGCAATCAAGTCTATGCTGGGAGCCATCGGCTCGTGGGATCCGGTTGTGGAGTTTCTCCCATCTCCACAGAGCCCTGGCATCGCGTTCAAGGACGGGGACGTTGCCTCGAACAAGGTCATCACGCGTATTGATTACACAGCCGCAGATGATGGAAGCCCACGAATTGTGCTCTATTGTTCACTATGGGTTTACAATCAGTCGCATGTTCAGACGCTGCTATTCCGATGTGCCGACAACCCCGATGCTTCTACGTTGGTCGTTCCTCATCTTGTTCCTCAACGTCCGGTGCCACGATTAATGGATTGCCCTGGTCAAGCATTCGAAATAGGCACCATTATCGACACAGAGGTCTCACGGTGGTCAGATAAAATTCACTCGACGGTGGTGGGCGTACAAGAGCCCATAAGTCTGAAGTTTGGGAGTAAGCTGGGCCCGAAAACGCGCAATGAACTGGGGATATCGATTCAGCGGCCACTGGGTCAGTTCCACCGGACTACGCAAGTTATTGTTACGTCACACTTCGTATTCGTGAACAAGACCTACGCAGCTTTCAAGGTCTCGCAGTACATGAAGACCAACGACCGAGTGGTGGAGTTACCTGGGATGTCCAAGAAAGGGATCCCGTCCACGCATCATTTCGATTTTGATGCAACAACAAGCTTGCATAACCGGCGAGTGTACTTGCGAATGGACCACCATGGAGCAGAATGGAGCGGTCCTTTTGCAGTTGACGAGGAAAACGAGTTTTCGCTGAAGCTGAAGGGCTCGGTGATGGATGCGTGGCATGATGGGAGTGGCAACGCGTACAGGTACGAGGGCTTTCGGCGCAGTGTTGTAGAAATGCATCGCGTAAAGGTCCGGATCAGCAATATGGGACCAAGCATGGTTGTTACGCTTTTGCGAGACGACCCGCCGATGTATGTGATTCGCAACGAATCTAGTGCGGATGTCTATGTGAACCAGATTCACAGCTCAGATGAAACTGTGGTAATTCGGAGCAAGGAGTACATCCCCTTCGCGTGGGCGAGACCCGATGGACCATGGTAGGCAGTATTGTCGTCTTGCGAGGGTTATGTGGGCTGTGCTAACGTCTTCTGTTCTGTATTTTTGCAGGCGAGTCGCTTGTCGAACTGGCACTCTAATTGGGCGTCACGAAATGGTCTCACGAACGTACGGAGTGTATGATTTTGCAAATCTGGACCGGGAGCGGAATATCGACTCTCTACGCTATCGATTGTTTGGAAGCAAGTCAAAAAGTGTTGCCGGTGATATTGTTGTTGATCGAGCATCGCGTGTGCTCGTGTTCCGCGATCACAACCCCAATGAACCGCCAAACTACATTCTGGAGGTCAAGATTATTGCTGCACGGTTACGGAACGAGTTTTCTCTGAAGCCAGACTCAACCGCGGAGTTTATTGCGGAGACCGACACCCACGCGGTAAGTGAAGCGGTAGCGTGGGCATTGCAATCCAGCAGCTAATCAAGCGTGCGTGTATTTTAACAGGCAAAAACGACGGAGTCCAAAGAACTGAAAACTGCACACGTGTATCGCTTTGATTCCGACCTCGAGTTCGCGTGTAACAAACGGCCGAAGAAGCTCACCTTGAGCTTCTACGAAAGCCAGGGAGATCGAGAAGGGGTGCGAAATGACATGTCCTCTATTGGTATCGATGATGAAAGCTACTTCAATAGCAATCGTGCCCATAGGACAGGAGATAGTTCGGCGGAGCTCGCGTTAGATGCAACGGAGTTTGTGGGATCCGGTAGTCCCAAAGCTGAAGATGACTCGACGTCGTTCGAAATGATGTACACGCCGGCAGCTTCGCCAGCTCGGCGATGCCGCCCATTATCGGGAAATATCTCGGACAGCATGGCGTCGTTGCCGCGAAGCCAAGGATTTTATCGTAATGACAGCGACATCTCGTACGTTGATGCAGGACTGCAGCTGAGCGACATCGAGCGCGTGAGCGATTCTTATGCCACCTCGGACCAGTCTGATGATGATGGTGATCACAGAAAGGACCGGGACTTCGGTGCTGCTGGCATGGTTGAAATTAAGATTCCGAAGAAAGCGTGGACACGACTAGGTGTTGGAGCAAAGAGGTCAATCGCTCTATCGTATAACACAGCAGAGCAAGCACGCCGATCACTTGGACGGGTGGAAGGACACTGGTGGGAAATGCGGGATCCGGAGAGCGGTGATCTTGTCGGTGAAGTCTTGGTGGCCCTCAAGTTCCGCACGTCGGTGCGCGAGCACATCCAACCAACGGGCATTTACAACATAAGCGTGATTGTTCCGAGCATCGGATTGTCATTCCTTCACAACGCGAACTCAAGCATGGTGGAAGTGGCGTATTTTTCGATGCAGCGTCTTGGTCTCTTGTACTCTTGTGCGGGAGGCAGCAGCGAGGTGGTGTTTTCACTTGGCAATCTGCAGATGGACAATCAAATGGAGCGCGAAGTGGTGCTAGGCCCCAAGGTGCACCGCGTGAAAGAAGGTGTGTCAGTGCGACTGCGTGACCGCTGGCGGAGCTTCATGAACTATCGCTACCGTGGCATTTTTGAGGAACTAGACACGAACAGTTTAAGTGTCATTCAATTCCGGATGCTCTGGAACTCAATTTGCCACGCTGGTGAGTTCACGCACTATGAGCTCATCGAACTCATCATGCAGGAGTTGGAAGTGTCGACGGACGAAAAGTTTGTCGTCAATCTCATCAGCGTTTTCCAAGGCCTAGAAGGGCTCACGAGCCACCTCACGTTTGAGGAGATTGTCAACACACAGCTGGACTACGCTGGCGGGTTTAGTAGCGGGGCCGTCGTTCCTGCTGCGGGTGCAGAGGAACGAAGTATCGTTGCAGGGGGTGGTGGAGGTGCAGCTGCAGCTTCGGCAGCGGCCGATGCTAGCGGTGTGTACATCGAAGAGCTGTCGATTGAGGCGATCCGCATCAAGTTCACCATGGAGCTACACGGCGGACGGTACATCAAAACGTTGGGTCCTTCTGGCAGGCGGTTGGCTGTGTACCTTCCAGAGTCTAACGTAAAAGACTTCCGGCTGTACCTGACCAAGCTGTCATTCACGCATCTGTACGAGCCGCAAGCAAGCGTGGTTGAGAAGGTGACGCGGCGATACTCACAGCAGGCTGTCATTCTCGTCCTGAGTGGATTGCACACGGTGTCAGTGTACGCGAATCCGTTCCGTATCGTCTACCGTCTGGGCCACGGCATCGTGGAGCTTGTACGTCTACCCGCTCGTGGCTTAGCCTCCGGCAGTCCTCTGGAGTTAATCAGCGGCACATATCTTGGCGTACGATCACTGGCGATGAACACGATCAGCGCCAGCTACGAGATTGTTGCGGGCGCCACGGGGATTTTCGGGGCTATTATGACGCCGTTCGTACCCGAAAGCAGACGTAAAGGATTCGAAGACGACCTGGTCGCGTTCCAGCGTGCTGTGATCGAGGAGGTGGATGCGTTTGACGCTGCTGAGGAGCGGACGATGACGAAGGTGATCGTGCGAAAGCCACGCGAGTTTGACGCAGGTGGAGTTGGTCTGCTGACGGTGTATGGCCCGGGCTCCGTGCCGCTGGAAGAGCAGGAGCGCATCGACCTCAAAGCTGTGGTGCTGTTGCAGCTTTGGTGGCGCCGGCGACGACGAGCCAAGTTGCTCTTGGCTGAGGCACGCCGCCTTCGACCAGACTCTGACGAGATGGACCGTGTGAACCAGTGTGCCGTGCAGTAACAATGTTCATCCTGCGTGCATGCTAAGAAACCGACGCAGTCCACCGTAGTGGGAGAAGTTCTCGCTGGCTTGCTGGTTGTATAGTAGTGGTAAGACCGATGGGGTCGTAGAATACCGCAGCGAGCTAGCAAGATTTACCATTTTTGCTATTTATTTCGTCCATTACGGACAACTAACTCACAACCTTCGAATACATTGAAATTCTTTTTCAGCTTGCGTCTCTATGAACTAAAGGAATAGTAGTGTGATGACGAAGCTGAACGTCATGGCAACTGGTGCAATGATTGAAGCCGCGGCACTTGCGACGGTTGTGTTGTCCGTTGGGGTGTAGACCAGTGATCCGTTGGAAGTTGCGTACCCCGCAACGTACTTGACAGTCGACGTGCATGAATCGTTGTTCAGCGCCAGGTCGGGGATCTGTTGAGTCTGTTCCCCAGTCGAGCAGTCCGTGTCATTGTAGTAAATCAATGTCGCGGATCCATCCGAGTTGAGGTAGGCTTTCGCACTGGCCGCTTTCTCGAGACTGACAATCTGACAGGCGCCATCCGCGAATACCCAGTCGACAACCTCACAGTTTGTATTTTCCACGTAGCCCACGAACATCAAGTAGCCATTGTCTGCTGTGCACTGCTACTGTACCCCCACAATAGGAAACAAATAATACAAGGGAAGTTCATTAAAATGATTTAAGAAACTTGGTTGCTTAACCGCGAAAAATAAAAATTACGGAACTTGTTGGTGTTCATCAGAACTAAGCCACAACTTCCGCATTACCCGCCTAGAGCAAGTATATGCTCATCGCGATGACGAAGCCAGCCGTTGTTGCGAATGCCCCCATCACTCGACTCGCATCGCTGCCGTCGGAAGAAGACGAGTCCGACGAGGAGGAGGAGGCATCGCCACCATTCTCCGTGTACACCGTCGTTCCACCCGAAGTCGTCGCCAAGGCGCGTGCTCCTCGAAGATTTAGCGCTGTGGATCCTGAGCCGGACGCTGCATTGCTGGTTGCATGGTCTGCTGTGACGGCAAAGCGCCGATTACAGTCGGACGTTGCAATTGTCGAGCTTGAAGCGAGGCCGAGGAACAGGATCGCAGTCGCGCAGATGGCGCCAAGCTTCATGGTGGATCGACCTTGACAAGCGAGATATCTTTCTCTCTCTTCCGCTCTCTTTGACGAATACAAAATGGAGAATGAAGCATCCAAACCCGGCGTCGGATAAGAGCAGAAAGCACCGCTCGGCTCACGCGGACTCGGACAAGATTGCTCAGAAATACTCGAGCTCATTGAGCTGGAGCTTCATGCCCCGTGACAGTCGACATCGACACTTCTCATGAAGTGTCAGACTTGGTCACAGCTGACCGCTTTGGTCCAAAGTTTGGAGGCTCCACATCAAGGTCGAGGTGGACTTCAACGTGGAGCAAAGCACCGCGGCTATCGTCTGTGGTTACTCTTGTCCCCGCTTCAACCACTCATCGCTCTTCAGCCTCACGCGATCAAGGATATCTGCAGTGTTAAACCCTCGATCAAAGTCTCGAGTCGCCTTCGAAAGTCTCCAAAGCTTGATGACGCTGCATACCATAGCAATACTATAGTTGTGGTGCACTAACTAACCTCCTTCATCACGTAACTGCTAGGCCGCGTTGTTGCACTATTCGCGGCTGGAAGCACAAGTGCATTCTTCAATTCGCCAGCTGGCACTCATCTACTTTATTCATGCGGGGCTTCCGAGTCACGTACGACCGCTGGCTGCGGGACTCGCCGCTGCTGACGAAGGGCGTGACGTCCGCCGTCCTCTTCGGCATCGGAGACCGAGTGGCCCAACGCATCGAGCGTTCCGAAAGAGCCGCCGACAGTGACAGCGGCAGTGACAGTGACAGTGACGACCGTCACGGACTGCACCGGACGGCGCGGATGATGCTCTGGGGCGGCGTCCTGTTCGCCCCCGTGGGCCACGCCTGGTACAACTGGTTGGAGCGCGCGGTGCGAGGCAAAGGCGCCGCCTCGATCGCCAA